>JANHFP010005857.1:0-18596 GCA_032468135.1 Calamaria suluensis | reverse complement strand
CATCTTTTGTAGCATGTAAGAAGCTTAGCCAGGTTCTTGATTGCCAATAAAGAGAATGAACTTAGACTGTGTGGAGAATTCATTATTGGATAGAGAATTCCTGGGTACCTTCGACATTTCTCTTCCTTACAAAGCCATCTCCAATTTGCCTTCTTCATATTCTGGTGGCCCCTGCAGTCCTTTTTCTAGCCAACGGAGCTAGTACTCAGTGCACCCTGTGGGTAGCACTAATGGATGACCTAATTGATGAAACCAATGAGAGGAAGGCAAAGCTACCCTCTCTCAGAGAGATAATCAATTTGCACAAGATAGCATTTTACAGCATTGGGGGGGGGGGGGGGATATCATTCATATCACCAAATTCCCAGCCAATAAAGCATTTTCGCGTAGTTTACCTGTGCGTCACTCATTCTGCAACAAATACAGGTAGTCCTTGACTTATAACCGTTCATTTAGAGACCGTTCAAAGTTAGAGCAGCACCGTATAACCATTTTTTTTCACATCTACACCCGTTGCAGCATTCCCCATGGTCACTTGATCAAAATTCAGAAGCTTGGCAACTGACTAATATTTTTTATGGTTGCAGTGTCCCAAGGTCACGTGATCAACTTCTGTGATCTTCTAACACTTAGTCAATGGGTGATAACAATACCAATAGCACTTAGACTTATATACCGCTTCATAGTGCTGTTACAACCCTCTCCAAGCGGTTTACAGAGTAAGTGTCGTCCTCTGTTGCTGATTCCATGAAAGAAAACACTTAGCCAACGTAGGTTTGCCATCCTGGTTAGTTTTACCAGGAGCAAACAGCCACAAACCAGACAGACATTCAATACAAAATAAAGGCAGCGCTACAGCTCGTGTTGCATTTATGGCTTAAATAACAGTGGCAAACCCAGCAGCCAATCACCGCCTGGAGCAAGATCAATTGATGACATAATCAGTCACTCCAATCAGTAATGAGATGGTTCGTTCTGTCAGCTGCTCCCAATCAGTGCTCAAAGAAACCCCAACCCACATACCCAACACCAATTAAAGTGAGAGCACCCTCCATGACGCTAAACCCACCACCAAACCCAGTTTCAATCATGGTTTATCTCACTGTCTAGCAAGCGGGATCTCGACAGTAAGTACTCTAACCACTGCACTCTAACTCAGCTCTCAGTGAACGGGTGGCAAGAAACGTCATAAAATTGCCTAAAAGTCACTTAACAAATGTCTCACTTAAGAACAGAAATTTGGGGTTCAGTTATGGTCATGAATTGAGAACTAAAAGATAAAGGTTTCCCTCGCATATATGTGCTAGTTGTTCCCGACTCTAGGGGGCGGTGCTCATCTCCGTCTCAAAGCCGAAGAGCCAGCGCTGTCCAAAGACGTCTCAGTGCTCATGTGGCTGGCATGACTCAACACCAAAGGCGCACGGAACGCTGTTACCTTCCCACCAAAAGTGGTCCCTATTTTTTCTCCTTGCCTTTTTACGTGCTTTCGAAACTGCTAGATTGGCAGAAGCTGAGACAAGTAACGGGAACTCACCCCATTACACGGCACTGGGGATTCGAACTGCTGAACTGCCGACCTTCTGATCAACAAGCTCAGTTGTCTAACCCACTGAGCCACCTTGGAATTGAGGACTAGCTGTATATTAATACTGTGGTTTCAGTGTCTGTGGAGAAAAGAAATGTTTATGAAGTAGCCAGATTTGTAATAGCGCTCAGCTTTGTACATATGTAGAAAGTGTCATGTTAGAAGCTGTCACCCAATATCAAACCACAAAGTAAAATTTCCAATAGGTGTTTAATTTTTGACTGTGCTGGCCAGGAATCATGGGAACTGTACGTCCACCCATCCAGAGGTCAGCAAGGCAGGAGAGGATATCACAATATTGGTAACAATTGTAAGAACAATGGAGATTGGCCAAATGCTGTTGGAAAAAGAGATCTAGTCATACATGAGAGGATATCCCAAAACTCAAAACATTGTTTAAAGAAAGAATGATCTTTCTAAGAACAGGCTGGCTAACAACAGCAGGAAAACAGTGCATCTTGGTTTTATTTTTCAAAGCTATTCAGCAGAAAACAATATTCATTATGGCAACAATTTTCATATTTTTACAAATGTAAAATTATTAGCTCTCTGTTTTTGGTTGCTTGCAGTTTAAAATTCGATATAAAGGAGACAACATAAAGTGAATGGAAATGGAGGCAGGGATAAACAAGTGAAAAATATCTATTTATTTTAGTTATTACATCTGGAGACTAAGGCACTGGGCCAAAGATTTCATAAATCTGAAGAAAAACAACATTTTTCACATTCAGGAGCTCTGGAAATACTGACTTTCCGTGTCAACTTTTTAAAAAACTTCTCTGCTTCTCAACATTTAATTTTGATTGTTCCAGAGATGGACAAAATTAAAACACTTTTTTCATCATGTTTATAAAAATGGTTGTCGTTGCAAATTTCCCAGAGTCAACAAATGGGACAACATATAAGTGTGATAGATGAAAGGAGGGAGACAGGAAATAACACAGAGAATTGAAAGTATGAAAATTATTTTAATGGGACAACACATAAGTGTGATAGATGGAAGGAGGGAGGGAGGGAATAACACAGAGAAATGAACGCCTGAAAATTATTTTAAAACATTTTGAAAAGAAATACATCTTAATAACAATACAGTTGGTTTTCACAAGAAGATTCAGTGGTCGGTTTAAGATAAGATGATTAGACTGTGAGGTCAAACTATATTATTAGTTTTCTCCCAGCTGGAACCCTCTTCAAATTTCAGAATGTATAGATTCCATCATAAAGTGTTTTGCTGGAAAAGATCACAGTACAGGCAGTCCTTTACTTACAACCACAATTGAGCCCAAAATTTATGTTGTTAAGTGAGACATTTGTTAAGTGAGTTTTGCCCCATTTTACAACATTTCTTGCCAGAGTTGTGAATCACTTGCAGTTGATGAATTAGTAAACTAGTTGTTAAGTGAATCCGGCTTCTCCATTGACTTTTGTTGTGTTCCCAACAAAACAACTTTGCTTATCAGAAGGTTTCAAAAGGTGATCATATGATCCCAGAACACTGTAATGGTCATAAGTATGAACCAGTTGCCAAGCATCTGAAATTTGATCGTATGATCATGGGGATGCTGCAAAGGTCATAACTGTGAAAAATTGTCACAAATTACTTATTTCAGTGCCATTGTAACTTGGAATGGTCACTAAATGAACTGTTGGAAGTCAAGGACTAACTATATCAGATGCTGCATCAGGTTTTTTTTCCCCCTATTATGGCTGTAATCTTAAATAAATTTTAAAAACTGGCTGGGGAGCAGGCTGATTATTTGCCTGCTCGTAATTCAAATTTAAAGATGGCCATCTAATAACGACTCTGATTGACCTCTGACCTTTTCTATTCAAAATGCCAACAGACACACCTGAACCTGCTCTGTGGAGAAAAGATCTGGATAGCTATGACTATCCAGAGGGAGGAAAGATTTAATATTGAGCAAAAGCAGCTAAAAAGAGGCGATGAATCTTAAATAAATACAAAGGGAAGAATTAGGTAATCCTTTCCATCTATAGGATTGTTCCTAAGAATATACAGGCCTAAATCAAATAAAGCAGTAATCTGAGCCAATAAAAAGCAGCTTAATATGATCAAAATATTTTTCTGCCCCATTAAAAGGTAAAGTCTCCCGAAAGTCTAGCTCAAAGTCTCAATGGAGAAGGAAAATACGATACAGAAGTAATTGCAACTTCATTCTCCCATGGTGTTTTTCTCATCTTCACAATATGAACCAATCATTTTGGTTTTTTGGTTTTTTGCAATTATCATCTGAGTACTAACTAGATCAAATTCTACTTACCATAGCTTTTCAAGATCAGTCAAGGCTGGCTTGATGTTGCCACTTTGCAAGGAGCTTTACCATTACAAATAGTCCTTATTTAGCATCAACAATTGGTACAAGTGACTCAGGAGTTAAGCAAAGTGGTCTTGGGGGGATGATCATGACTGTACTAATTTTGCTCCACTTTTCCTTTATAGACTCGGAAGAATATGACTGAAAACTGGGTGAGGCCAAACACTAGGGAAGGTTTCTGGGCCTTCTGCTCATGAGGAAGGTCGGTGAAAGAAAGGGCAAATCTCATAGTCCTTTTCCCCACTACTAGGCATTGGGATAATTAGCAAGAAGAGAACTAAAGTTTGCATGTATATTCATTGGCGAGAAAGGGATTACCAGAAAGTAATCAAGCACACAATGGTGAATAAAAAGGTAAAGGTTTCCCTCGTACATATGTGCTAGTCGTTTCCAACTCTAGGGGGCAGTGCTCATCTCCGTTTCAAAGCCAAAGAGTCCAAAGACGTCTCCGTAGTCATGTGGCCAGCATGACTAAATGTCAAAGGCGCACGGAACACTGTTACCTTCCCACCAAAGGTGGTCCCCATTTTTTCTACTTGCCTTTTTTACTTGCTTTCGAAACTGCTAGGTTGGTAGAAGCTGGGACAAGTAACTGGAGCTCATCCCGCTATGTGGCACTAGGGATTCGAACCGCTGAACTGCCGACCTTCCGATCGACAAGCTGAGGTTTCTTACACATCAAAAATAATCCACTAGCTGCTTGCCAGGTAGACTTGTAGGTATCAGCCACAAGCTGTTTAAGAGCAAAAACAAAAGCCTTCAGGAGGAAACTGATTATGGGCTTGTCAGTTTCAGATAACAGCACAGAGTTGAGTTGTTAGCTTGCAGGTAACCCTTTTGAGGGAAATGCTACACTACACCAGAGAATGAAGCAGCTCAGGAAGATACACTTGTTTCTCCTCCCTGTGGGGGGGGGGGAAGGGGAGGAGAGAAATGAGTCAAGCAGAGACAGGTTATAAATGTCTCTACTGGTCACAAAAAGTCTTTTTCATCACTGTTGTAATTTCAAAATCTCTGAGGCAGTTGCTAAATGAGGACTACCTGTATTTTTTGGTTAACTTCTCAAAAAGTTAATCTCATCATCTTAAATGACTTTACATTTCTGATTTCTGTTGGAAATATCAGAAATGAGCCTTTTTTATTTTCAAGAATCTTTTTTTTTGGGGGGGGCAGGAAATGACACTTATGTTTGAACAGACAGTCCAAAATACAACTAGTAAAAATGCCATCTATTCTGTTCTACTTCTACACAGTGTGGCAAATGGTCCTTGGAACAATCAGTCTGATGGATATATCCAATGTGATGATTGTTACTACAGTAAAGATATAATTATGCAAATGTGCTTATGCTGTAAGTAGTCTCATGGATTGCAGTCTTATCTTCTCCATCTGGACTGTATGAACCATCATCACCCAGGCAATGGAACAGCTTTTCATAGACATAAAACCACCACCTGTAAAATACAGCTGGCAGACTGAATGTTCCTGCACCGTTCGGAAAACAATTAGATCTAAAAGCCAGCTGACTAACCAACACCCTCCTCAGAATTAAGCAACTTGCTGATATAACTGTTCATGTAAAATAAAGGGAGCAAACCCAAATGGAACAGGGGGGTTATCAACGGGTTTCACAACAAAATTGCATAGAAGTTGTATTGCTATTTACAGATGGAATTATTTTCACACTATGTTGTCTCTATCAACCTCTCTAGCTCAAGGCAGGCCCATTCTACATACTATGCACATGTAGGCAAACAAAATGTATTCTTCTCATCATCTCCTCATCTAAAAATTATACTTAACTAAATAGGATGTTATTAAAGGTCTTTCTACAACAGCTGCAGTAAATAGTTTTTAATTGGTTGTGCAAAAAAAAAATACTGCAAAGGTTTGGACAACAAGGGACAAACTCTGACCTGCAAGACTGTTATATAGATGTGGAGATTTGATCATAATGGCCAGAACTACTTCAATAATACTAATCGGAATGCCTCACTTTATTTCATCTGCTGGAAAATAAGGTAACCTTTAATAATCTAGACTCTGGAATATTAGCATGACCAACACAGAAGCTGACTAATCAGCTAGAATTAAAATTCTAGTTCCAAGTACTGGTTCATTTTCCAGGAAGGAAAAAAAAAGCAATGTTTGCAACTTCAATTAGGACTACCATCTGCCCGTCATGTTCATTTCATGGGACACTGCAATCACTCTATTTTAGAACATCAAAGCAAAAATCTAAGAAGAAACCAAGGGTTTCATGAAAGAAACTAGTGGAAAACTTGCAATTTTGCTACCAAGAAAACTATGTGTGGAAATAAGGATGGAAATTTGCTTCAAGAACAGTGATTTGCATTTTGTTCCATAGATTTTTTACATAATCATTAGACAACAAAGCCCCACGTTTAATTAAGGTAACTATATTCACAGCTACATCAGTTTGTTTAAGTTGAGTAAGACACAACTGGCTGTATTCACATAACACACTAATCTAAGAACCGACAAACCACATTCTACTTTACAGCAATGTGTGAACACAAGTTTTCAACTTCCTCAAAAAGCATTATTCCAGAGACCAAATGATTATATCTAATTTAAACGAGGTGAGAACGAGGTGGCTGGATGGAGTCACTGAAGCAGTAGGGGTGAGCTTGGGTGGACTCCAGAGGATGGTGGAGGACAGGAAGGCCTGGAGGAACGTTGTGACTAACAACAACAAACTTAAAAATAAATGTGAGCTTCCCATCTCTTGGGATTTTAGCCAAACACCAAAACAAAAATAGAGTGCAACAACCAATTCCATTATAACATGCCAGTATTACTGAAAACTGATAGGCCTTGTTTATATTGCATTTATATCCATTTTTATGGCTCATAATTCCATCGATTGCTAAAGTATATTTTAACAATTATTAAGGGAGATAAATTCAACACAAGGAATAGCTATTATAGGATATACCAAATAACACAGCAGATTTATGGAAAATTCAGGGTTTTTTTAATCAGAGACTTGATCAAAATGGATCTTAAAATAAAAAGGGCAATCTGAAAGCCCTTAATCCTCAGTGTAACAAACTTAAAGCAACTGATAAACCCTAAACTTTCTTCAGGAAGATAATTATTTTTTAGCAAGTCTGGGATTGTTGTTTTTTTAACACTGGTGTAATTACTGTCATTCACTGTTTTCCTGTATCTCCCTTCCCCAGAAACTTTTTATATTAAGATATTTTGCTTCATTAGTTTAATAAGAATATTTATCTTTCAAATGTTCATGTGTAATGTTGCATGGTAACCTCTTGTTATTTATGACTGGCACATTTGATTATTTTGTTATTTCTAAACTTTGGACAAGAACAGGACCTGCACCTACTGTGAAATACTTTTCTGGACATTGATAAATGAACCCCCCAAAAAGGTCTCTGTCTTCTGAGGACTTCTTCCTATTCTATTGAATAAACTTCCTGCAGTCATCAACTTTAACTGAATGTAGTTCAGCTGTTCCTTTATTGTATATTCTACTATAATTATCAGACCTGGAAGTGATAAAACATATGGGATAAGAAAAAACAATGTCTTATTTTTAGCATAGTACAGTAACATCATCTCAACCCTTGGGACATTTAATTTTTCCCTTAAAATTCTGCCCCTTTTAAATAAGGTTGGATTGTTCAACCTATCTTCTGATGGTAAAAAAACACTTTGTGGTAAGTCCAACTACCATTCTCAGTTCTGGAGATGAAGCTTTAAGAAAATAAACATATTCATTCCCAGGGTAATCAGTGTGATACAGTAACTCAACACTCTTTGTAACCCAGTGTGAACCAGTCCAGATGTGAGATGGTAAACAGATATACTGTATAAGATAGGATGTTGCCAACATACCTGTTCTACCAGTGTCCATCAGCCATAACTTCTGCTATTCATCAGTGTATCAGTATGCTGTGAGAAGAGAAGGGGCTGCCTCTTGCTGGCTGTGTATACCAAGATTATGCATTTTCCAACCCGCCTCATTGGGAAAGGTCAGGAAACTTGTCTTCCCTAATTTCTTGTTTTCCTAATTGGACTCAACTTCCAGCTAATTAACTAAATTCCACATTGATACTCCTTCAGCCAGTTCCTCCCTGCAAAACCATGTTGTTCCTATCAGCAAAGTACCTCCTGCCAATCAGAAGAACAAAAATGGTTCTTCAAGAAGACAGAAGGAAGGAGGTTTCTTTCATGAAACAGGAAAAAGTCTTAAGCTTTGTCTACTCTGGTTGTTTATAAAGATCACAATTAAAATTATTCAGTTTTGATTCAGTTAATTTTTTCCATATCATCCACATTATTATTACTATCTTGTCTTGCTGTATTGGAGTGTAGTCTGGATTCCCAGGAGGGAGGGGCTGCATTCCAGAGGGCAAAGAGAAAGCAAAGCTTAGATAGTCTGACTGGGAGAAAGATGGTTAAGAAGGCTCCTCCCTAAGGATTCTCAGAGGATCTCTTTAGTGGTGCAAATAGTTGCTTTAGTTTGGCAAGAGTTCTGTCTATAGGTGAGGAACAATAAAAGTAGTAGTTAAATCCGCAAAAGTAAATCCATTGTCTTTCTTGTGATTTGGCCTGGCATGGCCTGGCATGGCCTGGCATGGCCTGACACTTGCTTTTGAAATAGATAGAGTGCAAAACAGGAGTGGAACTCAGTCGAAAAGTGGTTTAGGTGGATTACAGGAACACACATATCGTAAGATTAAGAATGAGGTCTTATATAGCATGAGGTCATTGATGGAGCATTAGTGTCATAATAGCCTACCGTGTCTCCCCGGAAATTAGACCCTGTCGTATATTTTTCTGAACCCTGAAATAAGCACTTGGCCTTATTGCCATGCACTCAAAAGCCCAATTGGGCTTATTATCAGGGGATGTCTTATTTTGGGAGGAACAGGGTAAATAAATCTTTCTTGCTAACATACTTCATGCTGGAAGATTTCTTTTATGAAATAAATGAAATGAATACCAATTTGAGTGACATATGTTTACTCACTTATCTGTTCTTTTATATATAGATGAGACCCTCCCTAAAGCTCTAATGACAAAAGGATGCAAAAATTCAGAAATTCCAAAAGGGGATGAATTATTTTTCACAAGGAGATACATAAAAGTTCCCAAAATGTTTGCAGAAAAAGAAAGCAATTTTTCCAGATGCTAACTTATTGCAGAATTGAGAGTTGCATCTATGCTCTCTTAGCAACTTTACTGAAAACTAATGAGACAGTTACATTATCAGAGATCTTATTCTAGACCAGTGTAAACGTTTAAAAGGACTGGTATCTAGAATAAAGGTTTCTGATTGAAATATTTTGGCTTTTGGTTCAAAAAGGCATCATTCTGCAACATTACCTTGCTGCTTGACTGATCAAAGGAACTAGACATTCTGAAATATATTGGGACTAAATCCAAGTAGAATTCCTGTAATTTGTAGACACAATCATTTTATAGATTCATTTAAAAATTAACTCTGAAAGGGTAGCTGGTGATTTATTAAATCTATCAGATTTTTATTACCTTTCTCTGATGATACACATATTTTCTTGCTCATATTCCAGACTGTAAAACAGGTGGTAGATTAAAGCATCTTTTCAAACATTCCTTTAGATGTTTAAAAAGTACTGTTACTTTAATAATTCCTCAAAATATTTGTGAGTATCTGACATCAAATTTGTGAGGTCTGTGATATGTTACAATCAATGAAAAGACAATCTGTTTCTTACGGTCAGCTGATTTTAAAAGGTTTCCAAATATATTTGCTGGTTAAAAAAATTGCAACACATTTCTGGACTCTCTTAGAATTAAATGTGGTCCCTTCATTTATCACTTCCTGTGACATTAATCAAATTTTAAAAATATATTCAATCCAATAAAGATAATGTGATTTGTCCCACCAGTGATTTTTATTGAACAAAAATGTTGAACTGAAAGTGCAATAGAGTGAGTTTGGGGGATGTAGATGTAATTGATCTCTAATACCAGACATAAGACATATATGGAGGAACAAGAATTCAGGAACATCTATTTTCTCTGTATTGTATATTTATTCAAGGAAGTATGAAAAATGCAAATAGAGTTTAAAGTTGTGCCATTATGACTGCTAGGTCTCAGTTGCTTTGTTTATCTTGTTGCTACTTTGTGCATGAACTGAAGACTCAGCTGTCTTCTGGGAAGCTCCTGGGAAGACAAACAGTATGCCTTCTGTTTTCTTCCCAAAGTTTTCCCCTTCTTTCTGGGGATGGGGGAAACCCTTCCTCTTGGTACTCAGACAAGCCATAAAGGGCCCTAAGGCTGCTATCCAGGTTGCAGCTGAGGCAGAAGGAAGGGTGAAACCTCTCCTCTTGCCATAAAGTGATCAACAATTCATCCACCCCATAACTAATCAGATTGTTGTGAAATCCCAGTATTTCAGTAGAACGTCATGGGGTTCCAGGAAAGGCTAAGGGGAAAACATGTTAAGTCAGATACAACCAGTTTTCTGTCACTAGAACTTGGCCTCCCAATCAGGGGTTCCATGGCTTATTTTTTAAATTAGCAGATTGGGTGGAAGGGGAATGGAAAAGGATTTTGATACCCATGCTCTAGATAAGTGAGGTGCCTCATCCTAGGAGCCTGTGAAGCTTTTCAGTGCATGAGCTCCATTCTGTCTTCCTTTTCCCTGCCCCAGCAGTTTTGCTTCTGCCACCACTCTTCAAAACCTTCCTCTTAATATGACTGCTAGGCCAGTAAGCCAATCAGTGCCCCAATTTCCTTTGTTTCCAGCAGTTGTGTTGGAGAGGCAATGAGCAGCAAAGGAGTTCCCTCAGCTAACTTTTATTTCTTGGAGACGTGCCTTGGAATCCCTAAAATATGTCTAGTTTAGTCTGATCATGTAAACTTGAATCAGAGGAGTCCTAGTCTGGTGGAGCCTTCAAGGCTTTCATGCAGATTCAATTTTCAGGGCATGCTGAGTTGTAGAGTAGCCACCCTTTTTCAAAGAGCTAGAACATAAGGATCTGATTCTGTGAAACTCATTGATTTAAGATGGAATGTTTGGAAATTTCCAGCTATTCTGTTCCCTCTCCAGACCATGCTATTTTGGTCGGAGTTTGACAGTTTCTGGATTTGTTACTACCCCCTTTCAGCATGTCACCTACCAGTCAGTAGAAAAGTTAGGATGCTTTAGGACTTTCTGAGCTTCTCTACATCAGTTCTCTACATCAGTTTGTTTGCTCATCTTCCAGCTGGGCATCTCCTAAATTAAATAATCTGGAAAAAATAAACATTTGAGTAGATATCAGGCCACAAATAATCCCAGAGAGCAAGGAGGCAGACTTTACCATTATTATTGAATAACTGAACGAAAGTGGCTGCTAGGCAATCATAATTCTTATTTCAAGGAGAAGGGAGAGGGAAGTGATGGAAAGTACAGGTTGTGGATAGAGTCGATGTAAATGAGAAAGCACTGGGACTGCAGATAGCACATCTGTGGTGAAGGCACAAAGGACATTTGAGAGGACAGAAAAACGAATGGAGCACCTCTGTTAGAATCTCTCCTCAGTTTGGTTCTCAGGAGGTATCCTGGTCTTACATAAAGTGACCAGATTTAAGAAATCCCATGGTGGGACATCATCGATGGGGGGAGGGGAAGATTGACTGCCGAGGGAGGGAAAAAAAATCGGGTTGGGTAGGTGCTATGACACTGCGTTTGTGCCAGAGCTCCATCTGACACAAACAATTTTGGGTCAAGAAAGACTCATAAAGGGTGAGTGCAGTCTGGTGAAGACCCGCTTCTGGAAGGGGAATATATGAGGAACGTGGTGATAGGCGCTAACTCACATTCCAATAAGAAGATCCCCAATCTTTCTGGCTCCAAAAAAATTGGCCGATTTCTAAAGGCCGATCCAAGATGTACCGCCCCCTTCAAAGGCAACAAGGAAGGACGATAAAGAAAACAACTGAATATCAACGTAAGTGTGCTTATTATACTTCTCTCAATTGAGAATATTTGGAAAGTTCCTAAAAGAAAGTCTTTGCGGAAGAAAAAGAAAGAGCGCTATTTAAATTGGCAAAGCTGTGTAAATTGCAGAAGACTGATTGATTGAATTGTATGCTGCAAGCGAGCAGGCGAAGGAAAAGAGGTGTGGAAAGTGATTTGGAAGTAGTTGAAGGTGGGCAAAAGTCAGAAAATGTAGTAAAGGGCAAAATCTGAGTGTGATCGATAGAACGGGCTGGTGAAAGTGAAAATTGAAGCCGTAGAAGGAAAGGGATGAAGGAGGAGGAAATCAAGAGCGATGCCATTGGAACCGATCGGAGCACGCTGAAACCTGAGCGGATTGGAATAGAGCGGTGTAGATCGGAGAGCTGAGATTAAAGAGAGGAGACCAGAGAGGAGTTTGGAGGGGAAAAAAAGCCAGGGGATTGGCTGTAATTGGTGGAGATTGGCGGAGAGTGAAGATCGGGAGCGGAGGACGTCACTGGATTATATTTTTGAAAGTCATTCAGGGGTTGTTTTTCTTTTGATTGACAGGAGATCGTGAACTATCGAGAGGAGTCCTCCTCTATTGAGAGGAGCACGGGTGGAAAAGAAAGAGGAAAGGAGAGAAAGAAAAGAGCCTGTTTGGAGAAGAAAGAGGGAAAGAAGGAGAGCTGAAAGAAAGAGGAGAGGAGAGAAGAAAAATTTACCGATATCTAAATTTTAAATAATATAGGGGATTTTAGTGATTATTTAATAATTTTAAATTTTAGATATTCTAATGATTTTATATATTTTAATAGTTTTAATAGCCATCAAAATAATTTAATTCTTTTTTAATTAAATTTTGTATATATTGTGTATTTTTAACTGAACTTGGCTGTACACCGCCCCGGGTCCGTGAGGAGAGGGGCGGTATATAAATCTAATAAATAATAATAATAATAATAATAATGTCAACTTGGTCACGCCCACCAAGCCACGCCCAAGCCACGCCCACAGAATCGGTGGCAACAATTTTTAGATTCCACCCCTGAGCTGGATTGTTTTGAATTTACTTCCAATTTCTGCTAAGGCGGGAGACCCCAGTAGATCTGCTTAGCCAGAAATAAATCAGGGTCAGCTGACGGAACTGCACAGTCAAGATCAAAGCTCCATCCAGGAAAAGCCCCAAATGGTGAGCTTCTGCTTCCAGAGGGTGACCTGAGGGTTGGTTCCATGCCCGGATGCCCTTTTAGCCATCCGGGGTGGGGTGGGGTAGATCCTTCACTCTGTCCGTCTAGCGTCGCTATCTGCTCCTCCAGCCTAATTGCTGGCTGTCGTGGCCGATGGTTTCAGGTAACATCAGGGAATAGATTTAGTAGCAGATGTAAAGATTCTTCCCTTTGAGTGATATCATGCAAGGTCAGTCAGCAAATCCCTGGCTAAAAATAGTTGCCAGTTTCAAAGTTGGTAAGATTCCCTTTGTCGTCCCTTCACACTCGGAGGATCCACGCTGTCTGCCAGTCCTGGAGAAGTCTGCAGGTAAGCCAAGCCCAGCCAGGTGAAGGTGGGAGTTGCTTTGCCGAAGGGATGGTCCTCCTTCCCCCTTTAAAATCCTAGGCTAGGAAACCAGGTCAGGGAGGAGGAGGCCACCTCTGAAAGCAAGAAGGCAGGAGGAACTTTTTAATAACAATTTTAACGCAAGCGCCAAAGAGACGTCGGATAAACATTTGCAGGGGATGAAATGAGATCATCTAACATTCCAAAATATGAAGCCCATCTCATCCTATCGGCTGCCCTCTGGTCACAGTTCAGAGTCAACCTATTGCTGAGAGGGACTTAAACCTGTTTTAAGAGAGTGGTGTCATTTCTAGCTTTCGTTTTCATGCATCGCATCCCTCCTTCCTTGTTTCCTTTCTTTAAGCAGGTTAGTTCTTTAACCCAAAGGAGATTTTTTTTTTTTTGTCAGGAGGCAACTGGACTATTTGGCTTTTCTGTTCCGAAGGCGTTTCGCTTCTTCTCCCAGAAGCTTCTTCAGCTCTGACTGGATGGTGGGGGAAAGGGAAGGATTTATATTCCTTGAAGACAGCTGGTCATTTGCATCCTTTCAGAGGGTCCTTGAAGCCCTTGGAGGCTTATCTGTGCCCTTGGGGCCAGCTGAGTAGTTAGTTCTTTAACTTCTTCTGTAAAAGGGTTGTGTGTATTGCTGGAAATCATAGCCTAGCAATCCCAACCAAGCCAATTTTCATATTAGCCCCTTTTGTTGACAGTAAGGACCAGGGGTGAAATCTAGCAGGTTCCGGGGGAACCGGTAGCAGGAAATCTGAGTAGTTCAGAGAACCAGCAAATGCCACCTCTGGCTGGCCCCAGAGTGGGGTGGGAATGGAGATTTTGCAGTATCCTTCTCCTGCCATGCCCACCAAGCCACACCCACCGACCCTCACAGTGCCTACCAAGCCACGCCTACAGAACCGGTAGTAAAAAAAAAATGGATTTCACCACTGCTACTTAGTCTCTGCTTAGGTACAATCTGCAAAGAGATGCCCACCATCTTTCTAGGTAATTGATTCTGTTGTTATATACTTATTACGGTATATGTCTCATCTATCAGGGAGAAACTTGAAATATCCCTTCCTGTAATACTCTGAACTATGGAAAATAAAATGGTCAAAACCTTTTAGATATCCCTTCAGATGTTTGAAGAGTGTTATATAACACTGTTATCTCTTCTTAAGGCTTAATATACCCAATTCTACAAGGAAGAAATTGCAGAAATAGATTTTGAGGCTCTGGTCACCTTTAAAACCTTTCATTGGACCTTTTCTGCTTCTTAGACCTTGAGCTGGGCCTGACTAATGTAGAATGTATCAGAAACATTACTTTCTGTGATTTGGAAATTGAACTTGTTTGGATTAAATTTAATTGATCATAATTCTAAAATCCTTTTAATCTGTACCTTTGTTAACCCAAAAGATTTTCAACCTGTTTATTGAATGCATTTTTTCCCTAAGGGAGGATCTTTGGGCTTATCTCTTAAATCTGCTACTCTTTGCCCTTCTAATTACTTGATTTATCGAGATCAATTTTATTTATTTTTCTCTGTTATTGTATAATAGCTATTCCATGTTTAGGTCTTTTGCAAATTTGCTAAGGATTTCATCTACTTCACTGCCTGTGTCATTAATCAGAATGTTGAAGAGTATTGGCCCAGGTCTAAAACTTGTGACATCTCATTTGATATCATAGATGCACAATATGTATCTGGTCAAGGATCACACCGATCATAGTGGGAAAATGGAAGGAGGATGTATGAGTTTAATGAATTCCATAAAGCAGGAGTCTCCAAGCTTGGCAACTGTAAGACTTGTGGACTTCAACTTCTAGAGTTCCTCAGCCAGCTGGAAATTGAAGTCCACAAGTTTTAAAGTTGCCAAGGTTGGAGACTCCTGCCATAAAGTACTAAGTTGTTCTTAAACAACTGCAAGTATTACAAGACCCATTCGCTCCTTAGTATTATTCAAAATTGACCCCTCCACACATGCACTCTGGGATTAGAAAAACTAGCTCCAATTCAGGGGCAGGTTTCAAAACCTGTTACTACCAGTTTGCTCATGGGCACATGTGTAGAAACATGTGGGTGAGCAGAGCCTCCTGCTGCCACCACTACCAGTTCGCCTGATCCAGCGCGAACTGGTAGCAACCCACCACTGCTTCAGTCCCTAGATTTTGCTCCCCTGACTTTGATTTATAGGTGTTGTTCAATGATTTTCATAGCACTCTTGTAAATTTCTAATGTTAAGAGTATTATAAGCTGATGGTGTTATGGAACAAAGTACAGAGAGCTGAAGAAGCTTCTTGGATGAGAAGTGAAATGTCTTCAAAGAAACACAAGGAACTCTAGTTACCTCTTGAAAAAAGCACTTTTGGGACAATTATGACCTGGATGACTGAGAATCTCCATAGATGTTTGTTATGGAACATTACCAATAAGCACCAGACCATAGCTCAGCGACAGAGCACACAGCCAATAAGACCCTCAGCATTCAATTTCTGAACTCTCATGATCTCAAAAGGATCAGGTGGTGGATGATGAGAAACACTTCTGCTTGAGACTCCACAAGCCTCTAAAGGCAGGTCTGGATTTAGGGCTTATCCTGTTATCAGGACTGTCTGGAAACTGTTTTTGGAGGGTCATAATAGAGTGTGTTACCCTCTATCGATCTTCCAATCACCCTCGAAGCAACCTCCGTGAGTGTTTTTCTGCTCCACTTCAAAAGTACAGTATACTTTTCCGGCATAGGTTGGCTGGAACATTATCTGTTTCTGTTAAAGCCCTTCACTTTCCTGCAGGTAAACCTCAACAGGTCAATTATTTTTGCAAAGGAAAAAAAATATATTCAACTGGGGCAATCTTATCAAACACTCTGATAGTTTTTTGTTTTTTTTTTAGATTCCCCCTTACCAGCAGTAAAGAGATAACAGAACAGTTAAGAGAGTAACCTGCCAGTTCAAAGCCTGAAAATCTTTTTGTGGTAGGCAGTGTTTTTCTCAGACTTCATTTAGTCCAGAGCTTTATTATTTCCACTCACCTGAGGCAGAAGCTACCTATTAGCCTATATATAGCACTCACATATTTCAAGGTGTGTATCAGGGGTGAAATCCAGCAGGTTCTGACAGGTTCTGGAGAACCGGTAGCAGAAATTTTGAGTAGTTCAGGAGACCAGGCAAACACCAACTCTGGCTGACCCCAGAGTGGGGTGGAGATTTTGCGGTATCCTTCCCCTGCCACGCCTACTAAGCTACACAATGCCCACCAAACCACGCCCACATAACTGGTAGTAAAAAAAAAATGTATTTCTCCACTGGTTTATATGTCCAGGAAGTCCCATCCCCAGAAAGGAAAGCTGATAGGCTATTGTTTTCCTAGAACAAAGTGGGCAGTCCCAGAAGCAGGACAATTGTCCAATAGGAAGACACCACAGCCTGCAGTCTGGACTGAACAAACTTGCAAGCTGCTGCCACAGTGTCTTAGTCTGGACAGGGTTTTCCTAAACTGGTTTAGAGTCACGTTGGTGGGGCACAAGAGAAAGACAACTTAAACAGCATGGGCGGATATGCCATAGAAAAGCAGTCACCAACTGGTGGTCCGTGAGAAAATTTTGGAGATCTGCAGAAAAATGATTTGCATTTTTTAAATATTGCACTAAATCAGGGGTCCTCAAACTACAGCCCCTGGGTTGGATATGTGCAATGAATGTTTGTGTTGCTGCAGAGATTCTCTCCCTTCGGGGTCTTTTTGTGCAGGTGGGAGGAGGAAAGAAATTCTGACTTGGGATCTGCTTCAGCCTCCTGGTGAGGAGCTTTGGGCGAAGGCTGGAGGGAAGCACCACTGGTGTCAAAGAGCCGGAGGGCCATGTTCCAGTGGGACTGCATCATGGGCTGCAATTGGCTAGCCATCTCAGCCCACTGAGCCTCCAGGTGCCGTTACCTGGCCTTGCACTTCTGCAGGTCTTCCCTCTGCTTGGAAAGCCTATGTGAGGTGCTTCTGCTGAGCTGCCTTCTCAGTCAGGTCCAATTTGAACTAAGCCAGCTGTTTTGCCAACTCTTTCTTGTGGCAGATGCTTAGCTCCAACAACTGCTTCCTGTTGGGGCCCTAAGGAGCCTGGCAGGCAGGTGAGGAATGGCTGGGAGGGGGAAGGTCAGTACATACCATTGAGGTGCCCCTTGACACGAGTGACATTGAATTGGCCACACCCACCCAGTCACATGACCACCTAACCATGCCCACCCAGCTGGTCATTAAGCAGATCATATTAGTGGTCAGTGGGATTTAAAATTATTAGTTTAGTGGTTGCTGAAGTCTGAAAGACAATAACAAGTAGTCAGAGTAGAGCAAGAGAAACTGAGCGGATCACCTGGTTTTAACATTATTTTAATCAAAACTGGAAATTTTCCAATTTTATGATATTCAGGCTTTGTCAGCCTGGATTATTCTGTCTGCAACTTTAGATTCTTTGTCCATATGAGATCTGAACACCCCGAATTTCAGCAAATAAAAGTTACCGCTTTTCCATTGTATTTTTTTTCCTTTATTCACCTGTTGGAAAAATTTGACTAGAGCAGAAAGACAAAGCATAGAGAGGTAAAAATAGACAATAAATAGCTGTTTAATTTGTTAAAATAACTTGAGCAGTGAAATTCTAAAGCTGTAAAGGAGCAGGACAATTTGCATTAACAGTATTTATATTGCTATTCCCTTGTGGATGGTCTTTAGTAGACATAGATGGTCTAGTCTATATACTTCCATTTCTAAGATAAGGAGAATTCAATATATTGGACTAGTCCAAGCACTGGGCAATTCTTTTAGAAATAATTGCAAAATTTTCAATAGGCTTAAACAGGCCTATTGACTTTAAGCAGGTATTTAAAAAAGATCATCAGTTTGTTCAAAGTAGATTGCATTGTGTCCTAAGAAGAAACATCATAGTTACCATCAGTCTATCCATCCATTTATTTGTCTATTTTCTGGCTCTTAAGATATGTCCCAGTGTCTGGAGACGGTAAGGGTCTGGATGGGCGAAAACAGGTTGAGACTCAACCCTTCCAAGACTGAGTGGCTGTGGTTCCCGGCGCCTCGGTTCAGCCAGATTATTCCAACTCTGGCTATCGGGGACGAAAATCTATCCCCGGTAGAAAGGGCTCGTAACTTGGGGGT
>JANHFP010005854.1:3385-16306 GCA_032468135.1 Calamaria suluensis | reverse complement strand
TTGTGGCAGCCCCTGAGATACCGGAACACTGCTATCATGTCTCCCCTAGTCCTTCTTTTCATTAAACTAGACATACTCTTCTATTTAAAAGTTAAAAGTCAAAATCAAATGGCTGATTTTAAAGTTAAAATTTCACAATATTTAAAATTTAAAATTTTTAAATGTAATTAACCCCTAATTTCCAGCTAAAATGTGTAAATGTCTTAAGCCCATGAATGCGAACCTATGGCATGCATGCCACCTGTGGCACGTGGAACCGTATCTGTGGGCATGCCAGGATGACCCTAGCTCACCTCCAGCACATATGCGTGCGCCGGCCAGCTGATCTTTGAGCCTTTGGGGCCCACCAGAAGTTGGGAAACAGGCTGTTTCTGGTCTCCAGAGGGCCTCTGGGGGTGGGGAAGGCCATTTTTGTCCTCCCCAGGCTCCTGGGGCCTGGGGAGGGACAGAAAACAGGCCTACGGGGCCATCGCATGTCAAAAGCAGGGGGAGCACAGGAGGTTTGCACACGCATGCATGGGGGGCATGGAGGTCATTGATTTATGGGTATGGGCATGCATGCACATGACCCCTCCCCACATGCTCCCCCCCACTTTTGGCACATGAAAAGACAGCCATCACTGTCTTAAGCCATTCCTCAAAATCACAGTATCGAGGTTCTGCCTTCTAAAAAGTAAGGTGACCTCCTGCTCTTCCTCTTTATTTAACTGCAGTGTATTGATTGTCCTGAACACTGTTGGGTGAATATGAGTCCAAAAGCATCACAGAGCTTGGCAGGTGTTTCTAAACTTTGGGGGAGGTGGGGCACTTCTTTTATAAAGTTCTGAAAACCCAGAAGTCACAAATAGGAAGCTGATATCCATCTCTGATGTGAACAGGTCCGTTCTTTGATATGTGACCCTTCTGCCCACAAGCTGCTAGTCCTGTGTGGGCAAAGCTCTGACCCAGGAGGTGATTTGATTCTGCAGACTGGGACTTTCACCTACCAGCAACTCACTGGGATATTTGCAGATCCAGAGGTAAGCTTCATGAGTGTGTAAATTTGGATTCCAATTGAATCAGGTGGCTTTGTTCCCTTGTCACTTGTCCCTTCTACCTTGAATTTAATTATGGGAGCCTAATAAATTATTTGTCTTAAGCCATTAGCAAAATTAGCAAATTGGCACTAGCAATTTGAGTTGTTGAGACAATTTTATATGGAGACTCACCATATGACATTGATTCAGAAACTTTCAGCATGTTTTCCATCATCTAAAATGTATAGATTATATATTCCAGGGATCTTGAATATTTTCTTAGACTCTTTAGAAATTCAAGTAGCTGCTCTTCTGGTCAATATAGCGATTAAATAGCATCTTTATGTGTATAATTAATAAATAAACATGTATCTACTAAAAATAGTTGTAGGTTATCCAGGACAGATCTATAGATTATTGATTGATTGTGTAGTAATTTTTTTCTTAAATTAAGCTGAATTTGTGTAGTATTCACTAAAATAACTTGACGTTAATCAAAAAGATTTCATTATTATAACCTGTTTTAAATTCTTATAGGTCGCCCAGCTTCTCAGTAATATCGATCCAGCTTCTAAAACCTCCCTTACCATATCGTGCTTGGGAGAAGGAGATTGGAGAAATCTTCGGCACTCCAGTTTCCAAGACCTTTTTTGCCTGAGAGTTAATCCTGATCCAGTTCTGCCCAAGATGGATGGGATATCTGAATTTGCTGAATATGTCTCTGAGACAGTAGATGTCCCATCTCCCTTTGATCTTCTAGAACCCCCAACCTCCGGGGGGTTTCTAAAGCTCTCCAAGCCCTGCTGCTACATATTCCCAGGAGGAAGGGGAGACTCTGCTCTCTTTGCTGTCAACGGATTCAACATTCTGGTTGATGGTGGCTCAGACAGGAAATCCTGTTTCTGGAAATTGGTCCGACATCTAGATAGGATTGACTCAATTCTCCTGACCCACATTGGAGCTGACAATCTCCCGGGTATTAATGGACTCTTGCAGAGGAAGATTGCTGAGCAGGAAGAAGAACAGTCGCAGGGCTCCACTAACTACAGTGACTGGATAAAGAACCTTCTGTCCCCAGAGCTTGGGGTGGTTTTCTTCAATGTTCCCGAGAAGCTTAGAATGCCAGAGTCATCCATGAAAGTCAAAAGAAGCATTGCAGAAGCCAGCCTGACCCTGCAGTATCTCAGCAAGCTAAGCATCAAGCCGGAGCCTCTCTATAGAGTGGTCACAAATGCTGTTGAGCCAATCACTCTGTTCCACAAAATGGGTGTTGGGAAACTGGACATGTACATCTTGAACCCCGTCAAAGAGAGCAAAGAGATGCAGTTTCTCATGCAAAAGTGGACTGGAAACAGTAAAGCCAAGACAGGCATTATCCTTAGCAATGGGAAAGAAGGGGAGATTTCGGTCCCCTATCTAACATCCATCACAGCCCTTGTTGTGTGGCTTCCCGCAGGACCAACAGAGAAAATTGTACGAGTTTTGTTTCCAGGAAATGCACCACAGAATAAGATTTTGGAAGGTCTTGAGAAACTCAAGCATCTTGATTTTCTGAAATATCCTGTAGTTACCCAGAAAGATATGGCTTCTGTCACACCCTCTTCTGTGCTTAAACAGTCCAAGATTAAACAACGGACAGACAGTAAAGAGAGCCTCAAGTTATCGCTTAAGCCTCCTACAACAAAGGTAGTTGCTGAAGAGGGCTCTAAAGAGATGAAGATGGAGACAGTAAAAGAGGCTAAAACTGAGAGAAAGGGGAAAGAGCATTCTGAAATGCTTCAAGAGAAGCTGGTTAAAATAGAGAAAGTAAAAATGGATTCCAGTGATGCCCTTAAAGCTGAGAAAAGAAAACTTGCCAAAGACAAAGTTGGCAAAAAACATCTGAAAGAGAAAGTTTGTAAACTGGAAGAAAAGAGAGACAAAGAAAAGAAAGATGTTAAAAAGGAGAAGAGGGAGATTAAAAAAGATGATGGGAAGAAAGAAGAAAGGAAAGATTCAAGGAAAGATGAAAAAAAGAGAGAAGCTAAACCAGAATTGAAAAAAATTTCTAAGCCAGACTTGAAAGCATTTACCCCTGAAGTAAGGAAGACTTTATACAAAGCAAAAGTTCCCAGTAGAATAAAAACTGACAAAATTCGTACCAAAAGTGAAAAGCGCACTGCTGGAGAACAGAAGTCTCCAGCTGTGCCAAAGAAACATGACCAGCTTCAAGGCCCACCGTTTATGGCTCAGGAGAGGCTTGTGATATCTTCACCAGAGGACCTGACCAAGGATTTTGAGGAGCTCAGCTGGGAAGAGCCAAAAGAATCTCATCCTCCATCTGTTCCTCTTTTATGGGAAGTCTCCAAGCAGGCAGAAAGGCAGGCTACAGGTGACCTGGCTACTGAAAAGGGGATGCTAGTATCCAAAGGGACCAGTGGTCCAGGATTTCCTTCTCTGGGCATGCCAGGGGAGGAGACGGCTTCTCCAGAAGCTAAGGTGGTAGAAGCAGGCAAATCATCTGAAAAACCTGATGAGAAACCAACCTTAGCAGAGCCTCTTGGGCAAGAACTGGATGAGAATGTGGGAAGGAGTGCTGGAGAATTTCCAGGAAAAGGGAAAGATCAGATACCATCACCTAGGGAAGAAAAAACTGCTGTTTCAGGAAGGGATTGGATGTCCCCAAGAGAAGACGCAAGCTTGAAAAAGAAAGACGTGTTTAAAAAGGCAGAGCTGGAAGGGACATTAGAAGATGATGTAAAGGCAAAAGGTGAAGAGTTAGTAACGAAAGAGCTTTCTCAAGTTCAGCCACCTCAAGGTCCATCTTTGCTTTCTGGTGAGAAAGGAAAAGAACACAAGACAGAAAGAGTGAACTCAAGCAAAGTACCTGGGATGTCACCAGGGATACGAGAAAGGGAAGACTCTCATCTGGGAAGCATGCCTTTCCCATCAGGAGAACATATTTCTTACATCCAAGATGAAACCATTCCTGGATACTCAGAGACAGAACAGACCATCTCAGATGAGGAGAACCATGATGAGCAAGAGGAGAAGATCACACCCTTCAAGCCAGACATTGGCAGTTATGATATTGCAGGACCAGATCAGGCAGACACCTTTGAAGCTGCCAATGGGATCCAGACTCTTACAGTGCCTGAAGTTGTCAAAGAGTATGCTGGGCAAGAACCTGAAATCCTTGCTTATCCAACAAATCTTGTGGCAGCCCCTTTGGCAGAAGAGGAACATGTCTCTTCAGCAACATCCATTACAGAATGTGACAAACTTTCCTCCTTCGCCACTTCTGTTGCTGAAGACCAATCAGTTGCATCAATCACAGCACCACAGACAGAGGAAACAGGCAAAGGTTCCTTCCTGTTGGATACAGTGAACAGCATACCTTCCTCTAGAACAGAGGTCACCCAAGGTCTAGATTACGTACCTTCTGCTGGCACTATTTCTCCCACATCTTCCCTAGAAGAGGACAAAGGCTTTAAGTCTCCTCCTCCAGAAGACTTCCAAAGTCAAATAGAAAATGAGAAGAAACTTGAAGCCTGTAAGAAAGTTTTACAGCAGCAGCAGCAGCAGCAAGAAATTCCACACTTTGAGAGGCCTTGGCAAGCAGAGGAACATTACGATGCCCTAGTGTTTTTACAGCAAGGGCCCCTGGGAGATAGTTTAAGTGAAATATCTATGGAAGGACCTCAAGAAACTAGCCTGCTTTTGAGCGAGGCAAATACACACTTGCTGCAGGTACAACAAGGCTCTGGTGATGCTGAAGACCGCTGCATAAGCCCTGATGATAGCACAATCAAGATGGCATCTCCAACCCAATCAGGCCCCACTAGTGCAGGGCATACACCTTTTCATCAATCCCCTATAGAGGAAAAATTGGACACTGCAGAAGCAGAGATGTTTGAAAAGGCAGCAAAATCTCCTGTAATGGGGATTGAAATGGGAAGACCCAGCAGAGCAATGAATGTATCCAGAACATTGGAAGGTGAGGGGGAGCACCATGAAATCAAGGAGACATACCTTCATGATATGCCTGGCCTGGAAGAAGCAGCCATCCTGTGTGCAGGATTTTTATCTGCCCTGAATGAAGACAGGAGCCAGCATTTGGAGGAAGAGGAACTAGCAATAAGCTTCTACCACAAACAAGAAACCATTGATATTTCTGACTTTGATCTTCCCACTAAAGATAACCTTCTAGAGACCTTAAGAGATGCATCATCTAAAAATGTTGGCACTGCTGAGGAAGCATCCCATGAACATGTTAGGCCTGGGACTGGGGAGTTCTCTGCTTCAGAAATATCTCCACCAAAAGGATGGGAAGCAATTTCAGACACATCTAGAGATGAAAAATCTTCACAAATCATTAATTTATCAGGGGAAGAAAAGGCATCTTCTTTTACAGATGAAATTCCTGAGAAGACATCATTTTCTGATAATTTCATAACTGAAATATCTCAAGAGGGTTTGCATTTGACAGAAACAGACTTAGAGCAAAAAAAGTCTGGTTCTCCAGAAGACAGTAAATTTGTTCTGAGTCTTCATGAAGAAACCCCTTCATATTTATTCAAAGAAGAAATTTCTCCAAGAGATACTACACTTCTGCTTATGAAAGAGAGCCCTACTAAAGAAGCATCATTGGGCATGCTTGTGGAACAACTGTCTCCTAAAACTAAACAAGCTTCAGCAGAAAAGATCCCAAGTACAGGTGAAAGATCAGAAGCTGATATCAAAGAGGATCCAGGCAATTCCTCTTTAAACTTTCAGAAAAGTCCATTTCTAGATGCCACCATAATAAAGCCTTCAGCAGATCCTTTTCAGGAAAATGAAAGATCAGCTTTCTTAACAGAAAAAGAAACTTACAAGGAACTGTCTCCCAAACGGAGTTGTCCAGACTCGAAGTCCTCAAGTGTCACATCAGTGAGCCCAGTTTTAGATAGCAGTGCCTTGGAAGTTTCATCTGGAGAGAAAGAACTTTGTAAATTTCTAGGAAAGGAAGAGGAAACAAATGAACTGTCTCCAAAAATAGAAAATTATTATCTGAGAGAAATAAATTACGAGAAGAAAGTGTGGTTTCCAGAGGTAATGAACAAAATACCGTGCAAAGAACAGAAACTGAAATATGACAAAGAAAAGGGAGAGTCTACATTTTTGGATGATGAGGTAGCTAAGAAGGAAGAAAACATTCACTCTGTGGAGAGGGAAGATATTCCCAAACAGGATAGTTTGGATGCTGAACATGGCTGCTTTCAGGAAGACCCTGCCAATGAGAAGGATGGCTTTTTATCTGACAAGCCCATGTTGAAAGAAAAGCCAGCTCCCCAAGCACATCCTAATCAAGGTGTTTTGAATTCTGAGAAAGCTGAACTTTGTAGCTTTGAAAATAGTCCCTCTTTTGAACATGAGCCAAAATCAAGTCTGGAATGGGCTTTTTTGTCCTTTCCGCACCAGGCTAAGATGCCCACTTCAGTGCAAGGAAAAGAAGAACCTCTCCCTCAATCTAATCAAGTAGTGGGGAAAGTGACCCTGCACCCACCTTTTGACCCCATGAGTGAAGCTTTGGAGTCCCAGGAGGGAAAGCAAAATACTGATGAGAAATCACCTGAACATCTTTATGACCACACAGATGGCAGTAGGAAGCAGCCAAGAACTTCTGCAGCTCTTCTGAACACAGGTGCAGGGTCAGAGGAGAATAGACAAGATTGCAGGGGAAGCAGGGATCTTGACATCCCTTCACAAGACTCCTCTGGCCAAAGCAAGTGTTCTGTGTGGTCGGGTGTGCTGGACCCCTCTGGCCCTTTGGAGTCACACGATTCCAAAGCGAAGGCAGGTGAGGAAGGGCAAGAGAGGGAACCAACTCCCTATCCTCATGAAAAAACTTTCCAGTATGCTGGTGTCTATAGGAGTGTGGTGGTGTCTGATGTTGGCCGTCCTGGAAAGGATGCATTGGCCAGGAGTTTGACTCAAGCACTGAGTCCTCAGAAGGAGGAATTCCTCTACCCCATTTCCTCCAAAGAAGAAGATTCTTACCTTTCCACTCCTGCTGAGAAAGAACTCTCATCCCCAAGTTCACCGAAGGCTATGATGGGGCATTCCTTTAAGTATGCGGAGGTTACTGAGCAGTGTTTGCAGGATCCACATTCCATGACAGCCACAGACACACAGTCTAAAGGAAGCCCACTCCCACCAGAAACCCCAGTGAACCTCCAGCCTGCCTCCTCTTTGGGAGATACAGCCTTCAGGGACATGTTTGACCAGAAAGATCTAATCATCTCTGAAAAGAGGAGCCCTTCAGATAGAAAACCCAGTAAGGAGCAGGAATCCTCAATGAGTTTTCATCCCAAGTACATTTATTATGAGAAAGCTGAAAGAGAAGATAGTGCTAGTGACTCAGAGCTGGAGAAAGGTGCCAAGGAGACATCGGAAAAAGAATCAGAGTCTCCAATTGTGAAGCAAAAAGGACTCTATCCTGTCGCCGAGAAGGGCAATGTTCCACGGCAAGAAGTCTGTGATGGGTCATTGGGAGAGGGAAGTCACTCCAATAAAACAGCCAATGACAGCCTTGCAGATCCCAGCAGACAGGAAGGGGGCTCAAATATGTTCCAGGTGGCCATCGAGCAACACTCCAAGGAGGAAGAGCAAAAGGACCTCTTGGAAAAAGCCTGTGATGATGTTGACCCCAAATGCTTTTTACCTGCAGCCTCTGCTAAAGACAGGGACTCCCCAAAGGGACCCGTCCTCCTTCCTAAAGGGCTTGATTGTTCTTCTTCTGGATTTGAACTTTCCTGCCTGGAAAAGCATGAGCCGTCCATTTTGTTCAGACATGAAGCCCATTTCCCCTCACGCTTGGAGCATAAACCTCTCATTTTGAACATGCCTGAACCTCCTTCTTCAGGAAAGTGCCAAGAAGATGAATACTTGGAGGTATCGAAAAAGGAGGATTTGATTCACAAGCAGTCATCCAGCCCCCCTGAGGAACCTTTCTCAGGGACCCATCTCTCTGCAGGACAGCCTACTGGTGGCAGCTCCCTCCCCAGCCTCCAATACATCTCAGGGAGCCAGAGCCCACACATCGCATCTCCATTGCTTTCAGAAGAGGCTGCTTTAGATGCGGTAGAGGATGTACCCTCTGTCGGCACAAAGGCCGGGCAGCCATCAGAAGCCACTTGCACCGTTGGCTGTTGTCCGCAGCCAGCAAGCCCCCAAGAATGGCCAGCAGCAGCCCCTCCCCTTCCTAATGCCCTGGGCGGTTCTCTTCATGGTCAGCAGGAGGCAGGAGTGACAGCTAATGGCCCCACAGAAGTCAGCCTCAGTCCACTCACTTTCAATGATTCAGCACCCATTTCAGAAAAAGCTAGGGTGGGGGAGGAGTTTTGTGCAAGGCAGAGCCATCCCCTGTCCCTGGTGAGCCCTTCCCAGGAGGACTTCCCTTTCTTGAGCAGCCAAAGAGAGGAGTATGGGTACATCTGCCAAGCAGTGGAATCAGGCTTCAAAGCCATATCTAACTGTGGGCAGAAATCATATGAGCGTAAGCAAAGAAAGGGTGAATTATCTCCATCATTCATCAACCCAAGTCCTCAAGAGTCATCAGAAGACAGTGAGTTTTCACAGGTTAAAGGGCCTATTTCAGTAAAAGGAAAGCCACATTCAATTCCTGGTGGCCATAGACCAGCTACTTCTGCTGTGGAAGAAACTCCTCCCACCTCTGCCAGTGACTCAGGGACTTCTCAGTCAGACTCAGATGTTCCTCCTGAAACAGAGGAATGTCCCTCAATTACAGCAGAGGCAGCCCTGGACTCAGATGAAGATACTGATTATCTCCCAGTAGACAAAGCTGCAGGCAGTTCCCAGCATGGCACAAAGTCTGGCCAGGACCCACAACCTTCTTCCTTGGCAGATCCTCAGCCTCACCCTCCACATCCAGATGTCTGCATGATGGATCCTGAAATGCTGCTGATTGAGCAGAACATGAACAGACTTGACAAGATATCCAAGAAGGGCCTGAAGGATAAAAATAAAACATCAAAGAAGCTACTGGGCAAGTCCAAGTCGTCCTCCCCGTACCAGAAAGCTGATAAACCATTACTTAGTCCCATGAAACAATCATCTGACAGGTCTTCAAAACCAGGGATGGCCAAGAGAGAGAAACTGCTCAAGCTACCCATGGAAGACCGAGAGGAGGGTTCTCGAAGTGGCCACACCAGCCCTGGCAAGAACCTCATCAATGGTGTCAAAACTGGCCTAGGTAAGAACGAACAGAGGTACGGTAGAGAATGGGAAGGTTCGGATCCTCCAGGGGGATGACGGTTTGGGCAGAGGAGCTGAGCTTCATCAACCCTTTAGTGCTTCCGAAAGGTCAGCCTCTTCAGGAAGCTTTGTGGGGTCACAAGAATTAATACAATACACAGCAGAGAATCTGGTTGATTCCTCCTTCCTTTATGAGCAATATAGGGGAGGTTACTACTTTTTTATCCATAAAATATTTTAGACAGAATTAAATTAATTATAGAGGCTAAACAATCTAGATGCTCCTTCCTCCATTGCTTTATCTGCCTTTCTGACTAATAGTGAAGCCCCAGTAAAACAATGAGAGGCTTTATTTGCATATCCAAGAGTTTAAAAGTTCTTTGTCTCTGTGCAGCTTGCAATATTGACAAAAATATGCATTGCCAGCCCCTTCTTTCTGAAGTCATTATTTGGCTGTTGTATTCAAAGGCCACTGTGCCACCTTCTGACCCAGTTTTAGTAAAAAGTTTTGGCTCAGGTTTGGCTTGGCCATATTATGTCTAGTTAGCCCAAAAGCTAACCCTCTTCTAAAAAAGCAGAGCTAGGTGGCTCCTCCTCCTTTGTTTGCAAATCCTGTGGCTGTTAGAAGGAGAGGGTTTTTTTAAATTTATTTGTTGATTACATATTAGGTAATATATATAAGCATGAATTAAAAAATAAAATTGAATACAAATAAAGAGAACATTAGGATAGGAACAGTAGGTACGCTGGTGCTCTTATGCACACCCCGTACAGACCTCTTAGGAATGGGGTGAGGTCAACAGTAGACAGTCTTAGGTTAATTTTTGGGGGTTTTTGGGATGAGACCACAGAGTACATTCCAGGTATTGACCACTCTGTTGCTCAAGTCATATTTTCTGCAATCGAGTTTGGAGCAGTTCACTTTAGGTTTGTATCGACTGTGTGCTCTTGTATTGTTGTGGTTGAAGGTAAAGTAGTCCTAAACAGGTAGGACATTGTAGCCGATGATTTTATGAGCTATGCTTAGGTCGTACTGAAGGCGGCATAGTTCTAAATTTTCTAAACCCAGAATTTCAAGTCTAGTGGCATCAGGTATTTTGTTGCAGTCAAGTAACTTAGCTTTGAAGTATGCCTGCTTTCCAAGGGGAAAAAAAGGCGAGTTGATTTGGAAAAGGGCATCCTTGGGAGTTAGAGGATATGAAGAGAATATATTTCAACTTGTCTTCCGGGAAATGAGGATCTCGTCACTGGCCATGCTGAAGACAGTGTCCTTTTATGAAGAGTCAGGTCCAAAATGGAGACTGACATGAGGTGATCCTTCTGAGTTCTCTATTGCTTCAGACCTAAGACAGAATATTTCCAGAGTTAAGATTTCACTACCCTGTTTCTCCCAAAATAAGACCTCCAGTGATAATAAGCCCAATTGGGCTTTTGAGTGCACGGCAGTAAGGCCAGGCGATTATTTTAGGGTTCAAAAAAATGTAAGACGGTCTTATTTTCAGGGAAACATGGTATTTGCATCCACAATATACTCTGAGGGCAATTAAGGAGGGACGTCTTCGCCCTCTTTCTGTCACACATAATATCTGAGGTAAGTTACTTCTTCTGGATCGCACCCCTCTTGGGAATTCAACTCCTCATTTAATCCCATCACATCATATGTGGACTTCGAATCCCAGAATCCCTCAGCCTCCATATGTAGAAATTCATCTTCAAGAATTCATCACCTATGGGGTATGGACTTCAATCTGCAGAATCCCTCAACCACCCTGTATGGACTTCAGCTTCAAGAATTCTTCAGCCATGCCCTGTGGACTTCAATTCCCAGAATTCCTCTGTCTCTATGTGTCAAACCCAAAACCAAGCATGACACATTGTGATTCTTCCAAGCTGGGTTCTTTATTATTTGCACACCTAGAGACAAAATCTGGCCAGATTGAAGATTCTACTATCTGCATCTACATATACTCTGGGAACTATTAAGGAGGGCCTGTCATCCTCCTCCTTTGAACTTTGGACTTTGAAACGCCTTTGAACTTTGGTTCTGGAGAAGAATCCTGCTCGTCCCTTGGACTGCAAGGCGAGCCAACCGGTCAATCCTATAGGAGATCAACCCTGACTGTTCTTTGGAAGGCCAAATCCTGAAGATGAAACTCAAACACTTTGGCCACCTAGTGAGAAGGAAGGACTCACTGGAGAAGAATATAATGCTGAGGAAGATTGAAGGCCAAAGAAGAAGAAGGGGATGACAGAGAACAAGGTGGCTGGATGGAGTCACTGAAGCAGTTGGCCTGAGCTTAGGTGGACTCCAGAGGATGGTGGAGGACAGGAAGACCTGGAGGAGATCAACCCTGACTGTTCTTTGGAAGGCCACATCCTGAAGATGAAACTCAAATACTTTGGCCACCTAGTGAGAAGGAAGGACTCACTGGAGAAGAATGTAATGCTGGGGATTAATAATCCCAGGTCCTCCTCTGAGCTCTCCCTCTCTGACTCTACCGCTCTCTCACTGGTTCCCCCCTGGGCCTGCTCTTCCTCAGCTCCAACCTCCCCCTCACTGCTCTCTGCCAGCCGTTCCTCCTCGACCTCCCAGTCAGACGATGGCAGAGGCATGACAGTCTACTTGTATCTCAGTATAGGTCATCCTTGACTTACAGTGGTTTATTTAGTGACTGCTCAAAGTTATGACGGCGCTGAAAAAAAAGGGGCTTATGGCCATTTTTCACACTTACGACCGTTCCATGTGGTCACACGGTGCAAATTCGGACACCCGGGAACTGACTCATATTTATGGCGGTTTCAACATCCTGACTTCCCCTTTCGAGACCTTCTGACAAGCAAAGTCAATGGGGAAGCAAGATTCACTTAACAACCAAGTTACTGACTGCAAGAAAGGTCATAAAATGGGGAAAAATCCACTTTGCAAAGGTCTCAGAAATTTTGGGCCAGCGTGCGTCGATAACTACCTACTTTTGTACAACTTTAATAAATTTATTGTAAAAAAAAAAATCATTGAAAAATGCCAAATCCTGGTTGTCATTTACTAAAAATTATCTTTTTTTTTTCCTTTTTTTTAACAACAATAAAAATAGGATTGCGTGAAGCGGACGTGGATTGCTTGACGCTGGGACAGTACATGCAGCCAACGAAACGGCATCTAAAGGTATTTTATTTTAGAACCGATGGGAAGACGGAAGACTGTTCACTGCTTCTGATAAAACCTGCTGGATAACATCTGCACTGACATTCAATTGCCATTTTACTGCTGGCAATAAAAACATTTTGAATCGAGACCCAGATGTTCGGTTCGTAAGATCCCATCCCAAGAGCAAAACGGGTGATTGGAGCACTTTGGAAAGGATTCCACGATCAAAATACAGCCTGGATCCCACCAAAACACCCCCCCCCCTTTTTTTTTAAGGTCTGAAAAACTCCCTTTTTTTAATCTTGGAGGTCAATTTTTTTTTTTCACCTCTGAGAGAAGTCTTTCTCAAAGCTGTTAACAAGGTCATTTGAATTCAGAATAGAGGTTGTGAATCCTCCAACACTGGAAGTTTTTAAGAAGATATTGGATAAACGCTTGTCTCAAGTGCTGTAAGTTTTCCTGCCTGGGCAGGGGGTTGGACTAGATGACCTCCAAGGTCCCTTCCAACTCTTATTATTATTATTA
>JANHFP010005850.1:229736-241415 GCA_032468135.1 Calamaria suluensis | reverse complement strand
GTCTTCAAGCTGCCAAGTTTGAAGACCTCTCTTCTAGGTTGTCTTTTTCTAACTTCTTGGTCTAACACATGGGTGTCAAAATCGTTGTCACATTGCCGTCATGTGACATTTCGTGAAGTTTTTTCCCTTTGCAGCGCTGGAGTGGGTGTGACCTGCGCATGACACACCTAGCCTGGGCCACCATTTTGACACCCCCTGGTCTAGCATAAAACTTTTATTCTACATCTGCTGGTCTCCCATTCAACTGCTACCCAGGCCAAACTCTGCTTAAGTCCTTAACTAAGATAAAATCACCTAGGTCTTTACGTCCTACCACATGCTGAGATGTCCCAGTGCCAAAGTATAGGCATGCACATTTAAAATACAGTAGGGCAAACCATTTCAATAAGTATTGAACAGGCAAAGGGTATCCAGAAAAGGAGCCTCTTGTGTTTCAAAAGCACATTGTTTGCCTCTAAGCTCCCATTAACTCTACCTGAATGAGGAAGCAATCTGTTCATTAAAATGAACTTGGGGAAAGTTCACAAGAATCAGATCGTGTGACGTTTATCTCAAGGGGAACAAATCAGAAGTGTAGCCAGCCACATATTGGGTCAGTGATGATCTGGGACAAACTGTGCTGGCCACTGAGCTCCATTGAACAAAGAGAGGGGGGATTGGAATAGCCATCCCCACAATGAAATCTCATAGATGATGGTGTGGGATGTCACTATTTAACTGTACTCCCAGCTTGTCCCTTTGGTTCAGCATCTCAATTTAGACCTCACTCCTGGCTTCCAGAACTGCATTGTTTATGACAGCTAGCATTTCCCACTAAATGATCACCATACCATTTTCCCTGCCTTAGGACCAGGATTGAGCAAAACATGAAACCCAGCGGGGCAGATCTCTGCGAGGTGTGAAATCTCTTCATCCAGCCACATTTCAGGGATAGATTCTATCTACTTTTGTCTGCACTTGAGGATTAACCTGTTTATTATAGATGGATTTGACGTTCAGTAAAGTCATCCTGAGAGCTCGGAGTTAATTTCCCCACCTGGCTTCTTCCGTGAAATTGCCCATGTAAATGGCAAGCAGCAAGTTTATTGCTTAGCATATAGTAGTGTTGCTTTTTGTTTCTCTATTATATTTATATCCCATTCGTCCCTGAAGAACCACTATCTGAATGAGCTACTAAACAAGTTAAAATCGGCCTCATGTTAGCTAAAGAATAGTGCTAAGTACCTTTTATGTAGATGCATCCCATTTATGACATATATTATGAATACCTATTCTTGAACAAGTGTTTGTATGTGTCTTTTTCTTCCATAGACTTGGTCCCATCAATCATGAGTAATTTGTTGAATCCTGATGCTATCTTTTCCAACAATGAAATGAGTCTCTCAGATATAGAAATCTACGGCTTTGATTATGACTACACTCTGGTCTTCTATTCCAAGCATTTGCATACATTGATTTTTAATGCTGCTCGGGACCTGTTGATCAATGAACATCGGGTAAGATGATCTACCGGGATGGGATGGTGTCATAATATATACTGGAAATTCAGATGCACAAGATAGTTGTATAGCAAGAAATAAATTTTGGATAAAAAGCGTATGGAAGAGCTATGTTGTATTGACATAAATTATATTGCAGAACTTTCATAGATTTTCAAGTGGATTCAAGAATGTAAAGTGGCAAGAAGTTGACTTCATTCCCTTTCTTGTATACGACATGCAGCATTTCAGAATGAATTTAGGTCATCCAGAATTTAAAATTTAATAATTTCTTAGAAGAATCTGTAATCATGTCATCCTTAAAATTGATCGCCTTATAGGATACCCTTTCCCAAACTACATGCTCTCCAGATCTGCAAACCGTAAATGTAGCATTCACAGGAGTGACCATGCTGCAAAGTGAATTCTGGGAATTGATATCTGCACATCTGGAGGGAACATAGGGTAAGGTTGCCTTAGAGTCTGGATTGGCCTAAATTAATGACTTTTGGGGGAATTGTTTGTCAAAAGCTTTGAGGACAGTCATTATGTTATGTTACAGGAGTGGGAAATTTCATTCCTAACTCTACAGGTAGTCCTCAACTGGTCATTTAGTGACCAAAATTACAACAAAACCTCAGAGATGGTCACAGGTTGACCTCCTTTACAATTAGAAAACTCTGTACAGGCGGTCCTCTACTTACGACCACAGTTGCACCTAATTCTACAGCCTTTTTTTGCCTTTGTTAAACAAATCACTGCAGTTGTTAAGTGAATCATGTGGTTTTTAAAGAAAATTCAACTTCTTCATTGACTTTGCTTGTTGGAAGTTGGCTGAGAAGCTTGCAAATTGTGATCACATGACCCTGTGATGCCACAACCGTTGTTAATACATACTGATTACCAAGCACCTGAATTTTGACCCGCTGATCCTGGGGATGCTATGATGAAAACCCACCGTAAGTCACTTTCATTGAACAATCACCAATGAATGGTTATAAGTCGAGGACTATCTGTACAGGGAGACAAAATGTTCAGTTAACAGATTACTGCAATAATGTGCAATATGCAACTATGCTACCCTCAAAAAAATCCCTTGTTTGACAGTAAATAGAGTCTTTGTTGCTGATTTGGTGGTCTAGAATGCTGTCCCAACCAAAGAACTTAATTGCATTAGGAAACACGTATTAACATATATATTATGAGGGTGCAAACATTTTTTGTCTATGTGAACTGAGTTCCCAATATAGTTTGTTAAGCATACAGTACACAGGGCTGCATTTCTGTCCAAAGGTCAGTGGCTATATATTCATATCTATAAATATCTTTGTAATAGTAAATAAGAAATAGGATCTTAACATACAACTGGTTGCAGTCTCTGGTTTAGGGCAAGCCTGGAATAGAACTATTTCTACAGGGCTAGTCGTTGGATGGAACCAAAAGAATGGCCAGGAATTACCTGTGTTTTGTCCTTTGAAATAAAACTAGATCAACTGCAATTTAATGAACCCAGCTTTCTAAGTTCTGAGTAGAGAGAGTAAGTGTGAAATTTTTTTTCACAGAGCCTCCTCTTCTGTAGAGGCATAATGGATGTGAATGGAAGGAAAGAGTAAGCAATGAATATTTGAATTTAGAACTGGCCTTCCTGTGAATGCATGAGATTGCACATTTGTAATGCAGTTGAAATTAAAATAACAGGTAAAAACTATACTGTAGTCTAAGAGGTTTTCCCTCCCCCCACTCTTTTATTAGTCTTCTGGGGATTCTTACGATAGCATGATGTCTTATTTTGGAAACAAACAAACAAACAAACAAACAGTTCCTAATTTTAAAAATTGTAATGCTGATGACTTTGATCACATGCCAAAGCTTCCCAACAAATAGGTTTGATTGAAATTTTTCAAACAATGTTACAGATATTTGTGAAGGAGAGAAATGGGAAGGAAATATTAGCCAACGTTTTTCGTAACTAACCCTTTTAATTGCAATCTCTAGCACTGTTGTAATGCCTTGGATAAATACAGCCAGAACTATTTCATCTACATTTAAATTGTGTTCTTTCTTTACCCCCTTCTTAAATTCCATCCATGGTGTGGCTACAGATTATGATGTAGCTTTGCTGATAAAAATTGGAAACAAAACAGGCGTTTTGTAGAAGTAGGAGAAAGGGAACTGAACTTCATTAGATCTATTGAGATGTGTTTCCTGTATATGGCTTGCTTATATTATGTGCTGAAATTACTATTATTTTTATGATTTTGCCAGTATCCTGCAGAAATCCGAAAGTATGACTATGATCCGAATTTTGCAATAAGAGGGCTTCATTATGATGTGCATCGGGTAGGTATGGATTGTTTATTTGGAACTGTGATGGCAGTTACCTGTTTTTATTTCTAAGTAGTCTGAAATAGTGGTCAAGCACAAGTTAGCATCAGCGGTGGGTTTCCAATATTCTTACCACCGGTTTGCCATATGCATGCTTCACGTTCGTGCTTTCCGCGCATGCACTTTGTTTGCTAGCATGTCTTCCGTGCACGCATCCAGCCTCAAAAATGTGCCTAAATAGGACGGGTAGGCAGGCCCACTTGCAATCTCAGCTACCAGTTCACCCGAACTGGTATGAACTGGCTGAATAACACCTCTGGTTAGCATGCTTATTTTTCAAGTTTGAAATAATATTTATAGAAATGCTATTAGAAATTAGATTGTATGTACTATACCCAAGGATCCTTACAAACCTAACTGATCAATTATGTGCCATCCCTAGAAACCACATAATAGCTCTCCTCCATGATGATCCGTCCCTCTCCTGTTCTTTCAAGTATCTCAGTGGCACTCATTATCACCATTGCTCCATCCACTTTGCTGCTGCTCATCCTCTTCTCTTTCCCTCCACCATCTCCAGTATTAGAGCCTTTTCTAGAGAGCTGGTCTTAGTATAATGTGTCCAAAGTGGGATAATTTGAGCCAGGTCATTTTTGCTTTGAGTGAGAACTCTGGGCTGATTCACTCAATTAAATGTTGGTTTGTGCTTTCTGCTGTCCATGATATTCTCACTCTTCTCCAATATCAGATTCACCTTACAGCATATATAAAATATTACCAGGTAGACAATTATTAGGAAAGACTCGAGGTCTGCAGAAGATTTTCTCCTATTACACATCATGCAGCCTTTTCTGGCTCCAGGGCGAATGACAGTTCAGCTTGGTTACCTTGCCTCAAATGTTACTGCAGATCTGTCACACAATTTTGCGTCCTGTTCAGATTCAGGAAGTGGAAATGTGCCAGAGTACTTAATCCTTTGTCCCTTGTGGAAATGCTTTTTGTTTTTGAGGTTTCCCAGGAAAAGGAAGTTGGCTGTATAATGATAGAAGAACATTTTTGCTATCTGTCAATCTCGGTTGCTTACTGCAGTAGAGAGATTCGTATCAATCTTTATCAGGGTCATAGAATGTAAGGGATGTGAAAAGAATATAGCCAATATTTTTTTTAAAAAAGAAAGCATAGGAACAAAAGATAAAAAGGTATGAGGGGGACATAATAAGTTAACCTTTGAACTAAGATGAAGTATAATTTTTTTAAAAAACCTTGTTTTCCTGCTTTTGTCTGTCACATTTGTATATACCGGTAATTCTATGATCCCCTCCAATGTCTTCCTATATCTAATAAAATGATAAAAGATATAATTTTAGATTTGTAACAGGGATTTTTTCCTGAGGGTGGGGCACAGAAAGGGCTGCTCATAACCCAACTGTTTCTTTCATAATCAAAACAGAAGTGAAATTGACGGTTCTCTTTCTCAATGCTCCAAAATCTGCTTGCCAAACATAAATCATCAGAGCACATTTAATATTTCATTTTAAGTCTCTGTAAATCGCCACAGGGTTATGGTTAAGAGGATCAAATTGAGTTTCCTTTTGTCAACTGAACTCAAGAACAGCACTCTTGGGTTCTAAATGAAGATGAATAACCACGTAAATGGGAATTGATGAATATGTACATGGGTCATTTAGGTGCCTCTGCCACTAACATTTTCTATAAAATTGGCAAACACATTTATCAATGAATATTAGCCCTGGTAGTTTGCTGTTATCCAACTTTTCTAAGATTTCTGATCATAATATTTAATTGGAGACACTGATTAACTGAAGTATATCTTTAAAGTATGTAGTAGCAAAGGCAAAAGGTTTCTCTGAAATTTAATCAAAACTGTTTAGGATGATTTATAAGTTTTGTCTGCATTTTTTCTTGCTTTAAAGGCATTATTAATGAAGATTGATGCTTTTCACTACATTCAACTGGGAACTGTGTACAGGTGAGTCAGGAAGCATTTCCCCCTCTGGGCACCTGCAATTCACTATAATAGCAATATATGCATAGAATGAGCTCTTGCCTTGTTTGACTATCATCAAATAGTCATCATTGACTGTATTCTCTATACAGCACTTTGGCTTTCACTTTGTTCTATCTTCTGCATTAATGGAAAAAACCAGAGTGCCATCTGTAGTCATTCTTTAGCCATTCTCCCCATTGCATCAAAGAAATTACTTGAAAGTCAAATTTAAATATATGTTTAGGTGTTTGCCAGTAGAAAAGAGAAAGGAACAGATGGCTGGGCTGTCTGTTAAGAATCATCAGAATTATTAAACTGATTCTCTGCTGCAGTAAAGGTCTGGGTGAGATAATGTTTTTTTGGCTGAACTAAGTCAAATCTATTCTTTAGCTGGAGTGGATTAGCTGACTAATGTTCTTGCTTCCAGCTGTTAAACCGTACTGGCAGGCTGCTAAAAATATTCCACTGTTTGCAATCAGTGTTGCTAACAAGACTGATTCTAAGTATTTTTCAGCATGACTCATCATTCTGTTTGTGCACAACAAAAATTCAGGTATAAGCATAATGTTAATTCTGCAAACAGTCTTATATTGATTATTCAGTCTGTTCAATTTCTACAAATGTTTAAAAACTCAGTTGCATCTCTCTGAAACAATTGTCTTCTATTATGTTGCACTCCTGCATTTTAAAAATTTGGGATATAACCTAGCTATTACATTTACTGAACAAAAATAATTGTTTACCATGCTCTAACGCTAGATATTTTTAAAAAATAATAAAGGTCTGCAGTGTTTTAAGCTAAAAGGTTTTAACCTAGAGAATATTTGACCCAAACTGGTGGGCAAAAATGTTTGGACTTTGCTTCCTAATTAATTAGTATGGTCTTCAGAGGTTTAGAGGAAATTTAGGGATTTAGGACTTACAAGATGGAAGATGCTAACTGAAAAAGTTATCCTATCATTTTAAAACTTAACATTTTGAAGTCTGTTACTTGGAAATAAACCCATTGAATTCACAAGGGCTTAGTGCTATTTACATATATTTTACAGTTTTCCTCAGTCTTTGAGCAGTTAGTCATCCAGGATACCTGGATTAATTAATTAAGATTAATTCTCCTTTGCCACTTTGTAATGACTTTTGAAAAACCCATGAATTAAACACGCATGGGGGTGCTTTGCAGGCTGATTGTCATTCACAATGCTCTTTGTTGAAATTGAAATCCTTAGTTTAACAAATTGTTGTGACCTCAAACACTGGCAGCTAATTTTTGTCATGATATAAAGGTTGTAAATTGCATCAAATCTTTGGATAGGCTTAACACATCTAAAATAGTAAAATAGGGTGGGGGGAACAAAATGATGGGAAATTCTCCCAAATGTGGAAACTTTTATTCCCACAACTTCCTCTTGTTGTTGTCCTGTTTTGTCTCCTCCAAGTATCAAAAAGTTGTTACTGTTATAATCTTAATTACATTTTACATTTCTGATGCTTCATTGTAATCTAACAGCTAGGAATATCACTACTACCTTCTAGTATTATGCTACCAGTGAGGATAATAAGAGTCAATTATTTTATTTAATATATTTTAAATAAAAGCATTTCAACATGGATTGCACAATATTAACTATCTAACAAAAGGAATAATTTAAAATATTAACCATTTAAAGGAGTGGGAAAGGAAAACAGCTGCAGAATAAGAGACGGTTCCTCTTGCATTCTCATAGGGAAGGCCGAAGTGAAGAGGGAAGAAACCATAGGTTTCTCACACTTTTCATGAAACATTGCAGTACAGATTATGTTATCAGTAGGAAAGCTAATCTGTTAACTGTTCAAGGATCATGCTTTAGGGCTTTCCTTGTTCTTAGGAATCAATAGTTACTGAGCTTTGCTTTGGTAATTTGTTTATCTCACTTAGCAATTAAGAGAATTTAGAATTGTTCCAACTACTAGTATTTTGCTTATAGCAGGCTATATACCTGCTAATTTGTAAAACCTGTTTGACTTTTGCATTGATGTTATTGCCAGAGGATTGAATGTTGTGCCAGATGAAGAAGTAATTGCTATGTATGATGGTTCCCATGTGCCCTTGGAACAAATGAGCGACTTCTATGGAAAGGTAAAACTTTTTTTTGGTGCTTTTAATGTGTTTTGTCATTCCTTTTCCCTTTTCTATTAGTTTGAATCTTAATGTATGATGTTTAAACTTAAGAAAGGTATTATAACGAAGAAAATAAAACTATATGAGTCATTTTCTCTCACAAGGAAATTTGAATTCATATAAGTGTTTGTCTTCTGCATCTTTTGCAGAATACTAATTTACAACTAGGCATCTCATCTGTTTTTTTGCAGGGCAAAAATCCCTTCCAGAGAAGATTTTTAAGATTTCAAAATTTAAAGCAGTAAACTAAAGCATATTTAGAATTCAGGACAAAATAATTTAAAACAGAAACTAGGGGTCTCAAATTCTAACGGGATAGTGGCCATAATTTGAATGTAGTGGGTGTTTTCACCAAGTGTCTCAGAAGGCTCGCTGCACTATAAAATGGATGCCACAAGAGAAATGTGAAGGGCCGGTTTGTAGAATAGTGCCTACCATCCAATTAAATATCCCGCCTCTTCCAGCAGAGTTGGATATCTCCTTGTATTACCTTTGCACACCTGAACTATATATACGAAATTTAAAAAGTCAAAAGGCAACCATAGCTACACGACAATAGCCACCGTCTTGAACTTTTAGTTCTCCTACCCATACATGTTACTGGTCCCTTCCCAACAAGGTGATGGAATGTAGTTGTTCATTCTTATGTTCTAAGAAAAACTAAAGAGCCTGTTTGCAGCCTCTTAAGCTTGGAAATAAAGATCATGTTGGAAAAATTTTGCTTTGCAGTGACACAGTTTCCCTGTTTAATTTTTATTTTTTTAATGTAAAAAGACAGGAGAGGGCATAATCTGAGGAATGGCAAGAAAAATACCCATGCTTTTTAAAAATACTCCATGCCTTGGAGCCCATCACTCCCAATTTATAAAACTTAGGTGTGAATAATTTAAAAGCTAGCACAACATCTTTCAATAAAATGGGTTTAAAGATCTTTCTAAGGACAACAAAGAGAGCCAATTGTATATTTATTTATTTATTTATTTATTTATTTGTTCATTCATTCATTCATTCATTCATTCATTCATTCATTCATTCATTCATTTATTCGATTTATATACCGCCCCATCTCCTGAGACTCGGGGCAGTTTACAAGACTTTAAACAGACATTTCAATATATATCTATATCTTAAAATCAAAAATAATCAAAATAATTTCTAACTTAAAGACCCAGAAATTAAATTTAAACTTAAAACCCTCCCTGCCTTCTGCCTCCTCTCCCGATTCAAGATCTGTCATCGAGAGGCAGAAGGCCCAAATCAATAGGTAAATAAATAAATAAAAATAAATAAAAATAAATGTTGGGTATTGATCAAACACTGTTGCCCTCTAATGGTCTCTAATCTAGTCCGCATTTTCTCATCAACTCTACATAAGTAGAGTTCTTGGGATATTTTTTTCAAATGGTCTGCTGAACCCATAATTTGCTGATTCATAAGGGTGGAGGTTCATTCTCTGAGCTTGTGGGTTTCTGAATATCTTGTTATCAAGCTAGGTAACATCTTCAGCAGAATTTGGGGAATGTCAGTGTTGGTGTTCTTCCACTTTTAATGGCTTTATGTGGTCATTAGGTCTTGTGATGGGAGGGTCACATCATGTAAGGTCTAGTGATGGGTCTTGTGAGGGGACTTGTGGTGGTGGGTTATATTGGGTGAGGGTCATTAGAAAGTGAAGTGCTGATAGGGAGGGATGGGATGGTTGTGTGGATTGGCTGAAAGTTGGGGCTGTCACTAGTGGTTTGTGTGGTTAATTTGAATTCTCAGGGGTTCATAGCAGAGGTGAGTTCAGTAGGTCCTATCCAGTTCTGGAGAACCAGTAGCATAAATTTTGAGTAGTTTGGAGAACCTGTAGCATAAATTTTAAATAGTTTGGAGAGTTAGTATATACCACCTCTGACTGGTCTTGCCCATATATTCTCTGCCTGCTGATTGGGAGGAAATTGGGATTTTGCAATAACCTTCCCCTGGAGTGGGGTGGGAATGAGATTTTAAAGTATCCTTCCCCTGTTATGCCCACCAAGCCACACCCACAGAACCGGTAGTAAAAAAAATTTGAAACCCACCTCTGGTTCATAGGCTAGTTGTAGGTCAAGGTGTCTATTTATGGAATCGTTTGTGGAGTGCCTGGCTTTGATAAATTCATGTGTCAGGTGGTAGCATGGCCAAGGATTTTTACATTGCTCCAATCAAATTGGTGATGTTTGGTGTTAGTGTGGGTAGTGATTAGGGATTTGGGATCATGGCAATTGACTGCCAGCTGGTGTTCATGAATTCTGTTTTTTAAATGACATGATGTTTGTCCCACATATAAATGTTTGCAATTGTCGCAGTTGATTTTGTAAATTACATTGTAATTTAAACCTCAACTGACCCGTCTCAAGGCCCCATCACTAGATCTTCACCTAATATGACATTCCCTAAATTCTGCTGAAGATGTTACCTAGCCTGGTGATGAAATGTTCAGAAACCAACCCAGAAGCTCAGAGAAGGAATCTCAATCCTCATCCTACATCCAAGCTACAGATTTTCACCACCATTGCTGATATATCATTCATAGCTGCCTGTGTATCAGCTGCTTGAGATGTTGAGAAAATTCTTTCAACACCTCCCAAATTCTAGGATTAAATAAACAAAGGCTAGTTCTGCCTAGGTGATTTCCATAATCTCCATGGTCTTCCATTTACCATGACTTTTATCTTAAAAAGAAAATATATGTGTCCTCCAGCTATCAAAGATAACTGTTTTCATATTAAAGGACCTAAATATGTGAAAATATTTATTGGAGAAATTCAGAAAAAAATATTCATAAAATCTTATGTGCAAGGATTTTGTCCATAGTGGTACCTTTATCTAGTTTTGTATCACATAGCACTGATTCAGGGATGCAGTGGCTCAGTGACTTAGATGCTGAACTTGTCAATCAAAAGGTCAGCAGTTCAGTGGTTTGAATCCCTATCAAATCCCTGTCAAACTATTCACATTAGGCTGTATTACTAGTGCTATTGGTCTTCTCATCATTCCTGTCACCCATCTTCTCCCACTTGTGACTGCATGTGATTTATATTGATATTGTTTCCTAGTATGGTTTGATTGCTTATTGTACAGTATGACTGTCACTGGGTGTTGTGCCTTGTTATTCTTGATGAGTGTATCTTGTCTTTCTATGTACATTGAGAACATAATTCATCAAAGACAAATTCTTTGTGTGTCCAATCACACTTGGCTAATAAATAATTTTGTTCTGTTCTGTTCTGTTTTGTTCTGTTCTGTTCTTTGGCATTTAGTCATGCTGGCCACATGACCAGGGAGACATCTTCGGACAGCGCTGGCTCTTTGGCTTTGAAACAGAGATGAGCACTGCCCCCTAGAGTCATGAACGACTAGCACATACGTGCGAGGGGAAACTTTACCTTTCAGCACTGATTCTGAAGGCTTTAAAATGCAGAAGGTAGAACGTTCTACAGGTTTTCAATGTACAGTTGAGCTGTGTAGGCTTCTAAAACAAACGGTCCTTGTTGTATTCAGGTTTTCTCCACTAGAATATGTTAGTGATGTATAATCTATATAGCAAGTAGAAAACGTATTTGAAATTTCACAACTCAGCACATGAACAAAAATCATATCACCCATAGAGCAGTACAATTTTATTTGTTTTACAAATAAAAATACAAAAAAAAAAATCTAACCCTTCTTTATGAATATAAATCCTCAGA
>JANHFP010005850.1:5640-16087 GCA_032468135.1 Calamaria suluensis | reverse complement strand
AGCCTGAAATGACTGAGCCATTTTAAGGAGTCAAGAACACATGATTATCTTCACAAATGCTACTACTGGTGAATTATCCTCCAGAAATGCCGCTTCCAACAGCTACTTTTATGCAATCATCCAAACCGACCACAGTGATTTGATGGAACTCTTTTCTTTTTAACTGCCCTTCCTCGCTTCTCTTTCGCAGTGTAATCGTCCGAGTGAAGAATGAATGGGGACCCACTTCCTTTCTTCTTTGTCTGAGACTTATTTTGATGTCTGCATTTCCTCCTCCTCCTCCTCCTCCTCCTCGACCTGTAAGATAGGCTGGGCTTGCAGAATGGAACTGGCCCAAAGTCACCAATCCCCTCCTTGCCTGAAGTCGGACTTGAATCTGGGTGTCGCTAGTACAAATTGTAACCCAACTGGATTTGCTCCCCACCCACTTAAATCTCCCGATGGCTTTGGCAAAGGATTATGCTTGATTGTTATTAGCAAAGGAACCTCATCTAGGATTATCCAGGTTTCCTTTAGTGGTGTTGATGAGAGAGGAGATATATATACACAAACAAATTATACATATACATATACATACCTACCTACCTACCTACCTGCTTATCTACCTACCTATCTAATTTTGACACCATCTGCTTCCAAAGCACCATATTTGGTTCGGAATAATTTCCAGAAGGAAGGAAGGAGAGCAGCTACGGTGAACTGTCACTTATGTTTAATGTTGGATTCTTAAATAGAATAGAATAGAATAGAATAGAATAGAATAGAATAGAATAAATATCGGAGAATAGAATAGAATAGAATAGAATAAATATCGGAGAATAGAATAGAATAGAATAGAATAAATATCAGAAAATAGAATAGAATAGAATAGAATAGAATAGAATAGAATAGAGTTCTTTATTGGCCAAGTGTGGTTGGACACACAAGGAATTTGTCTTTGGTGCAAAGGCTCTCAGTGTGCATAAAAAGAAAAGGTACATTTATCAAGGATCATAAGGTACAGCACTTAGTGATGGAAATAGGGTACAAATAAGCAACCGAATCATGTTGACAGAGAGAGGGTTTGACCTGCTTATTGTCATGGTTGTAGTTTTGTTCCACTCTCTCGAGTCCCTCGATTCATTTAAAGCATTTCAGGTTGCCAGCTGGTAACATAATTACTAGTTATGAGTTACCCACCAGGTATTAACCTGCAGGACAAAAGAGAATCGGCTAGCAGATGGATAGTCATTTTTGTAATTACGGACTTATTAAGGTAGCGATATCAACTCTTGTTTGAACTCCCTTTTGCGAGCGCCGTTTCCTGGACTTTAGCCGGTCATCAGAATAATAGCGACCGACTCTAATAATAACAGGAGCTTTTTCGAAGGAGATCGCACAGACAGATTACAAACAGCGGCATGACAAAGAGGCAACAATGGGGCGTTGGAAGACCTACAAGAAATGACATTTCAGGAGCTGGGTGGGGGGGCCAGAAAATGGAAGACGAAGAAGCTAAACTTCCCGGGGATCTGAGAATTCAAAGAGATGAGCCCTTGCCACACCCTGGCATAACCGTTGTTGATAAGGAAGGCAAAAATATCTGGATGGTGGACATGGCAACACCTGGAGGAAGGAGAATAAGAGACGAAAGAACTAGAGACCGCCACAGATTTAGGTAAGACCTGCAGATAGCAGTAGAATAACTGTGCCGAAAGGAAGTAAATAGAGATAGGAGCCATGGGGGCGAAGTTGCAATGTCTGGAGCACCAGGTTGAACACCTTTGGCATTGACAACATCGCCATCAGTCAATTGCAAGAAGGCAGCTACACTTGGAAGAGTGGACATCTGGAACAGCACCTGCCCATCCCAGGTACTTGGGAAGGACTCGATTGCTGTTGTTAGTTGCAAAGTTGTGTCCGACCCATCGTGACCCCATGGGCAACGTTCCTCCAGGCCCTCCACCATCCTCTGGAGTCCACCCAAGCTCACACCTGCTGCTTCAGTGACTCCATCCAGGCACCTCGTTCTCTGCCGTCCCCTTCTTCTTCTTTGGCCCTCCATCTTCCCCAGCATTAGGCTCTTCTCCAGTGAGTCCTTCCTTTTCATTTGTGTGTGCGTGATGTGTTTGTGTGTGTGTGATGTTTGAACAAGACAAGCAATGCCACCAAGAGAGAAGGATTAGCCGCTCCCGGGAAGGGGGGCAACGGGGACATTAGTAGTGGGGCAGAAGAACCAGGAACCATTCAGCTCTACACCTGTCTAGGCGTCAGCTGAGTGATGGGTTTTATCTTTCCCAGACAGAGGAAGAATTGCCATGGTGATACGGTGTCAGCTCGGCCTGTCCTACCTCATGGGATGGCGGAGTGGGAGGAAGAGAGACGGGCCTTATCAAGCCCCTGGGCTGCCAGACTAAGAAGGTTGCTTTTATGGTCCCTAGAGATTGTAAATGCGAAACAAAAACGCAGATGGGGAGTTTTGATGCCCGGTGGGAGAAGATAAGAAATACTGGGAGAGAGGAGAGAGAGAGACAGAGAGAAAGAGAGAGACACACACACAGAGAAAGAGAGAAACACACACAGAGAGAAAGAGAGACAGAGACAGAGAGAGAAAGAGAGAGAGAGACACAAACAGAGAGAGAAAGAGAGAGACAGAGAGAAACACACACAGAGAGAAAGAGAGACAGAGACAGAGAGAGAAAGAGAGAGAGAGGCAGAGACAGAGAGAACCAGAGAGAGAGAGAGAGAGAGAAAGAGAGAGAGAGACACAAACAGAGAGAGAAAGAGAGAGACAGAGAGACACACACACAGAGAAAGAGAGAGACAGAGAGAAAAGAGAAAGAGAGAGAGACACACAGAGAGAAAGAGAGAGACACACAGAGACACACAGAGAGAAAGAGAGAGAGAGAGACAGAGAGAAAAGAGAGAGGCGGAGACAGAGACAGAGAGAACCAGAGAGAGAGAGAAAGAGAGAAAGAGAGAGAGAGACACAAACAGAGAGAGAAAGAGAGAGACAGAGAGACACACACAGAGAGAAAGAGAGAGACAGACAGAGAGACAGACAGAGAGAAAAGAGAGAGGCGGAGACAGAGAGAACCAGAGAGAGAGAGACAGAGAGAGACAGAGAGAGAGACACACACACAGAGAGAGACAGAGAGAGAGACAGAGAGTTTTTGTTTTCTGTGTTTAAGAAACTCAATGAAGAATATATTTTTTTAAAAGAAAAAAAAATATTGGAGAGGCTGTCACCGAGAGGAGGAAGGGGGTGAAGCTATTTTCCAAAGCACCTGGAATTCCTAGGAGATACTTATGGCAACACACACACACAACCAACAGGTCTGCAGAACTGCGATGGAAAATCGCAAGAAAATGTGATTTGTGACCTGGGGAGTCTTTTACCTTAAAAATAAAGATACTTTATGCCCTTCGGGATTTAAGCTTTCTTGTAGACAAGACGTTTTTGTGGTGTAATCCTTCGGGCTCCCTTGTCCTGAGATTTGCTCGGTAGCCTGGACTAGCCATGGGACTTTCCTCGAGCTAGGAAAAAACCTCCTAATTCCACAAAAGGCAGTGACGGACATTCTGTTAATTAAAAGACGGGGAAAACTGAGAGGCTCACACAAAGAATCCGTTCCTGCAGGTTGCAACACAATGGCTTTTCTCTCTGTATTCGCCGTGTAGCACGACAATGCCTGTCAACCTCCCTTTGCAGGAGGGCGGGGATAAATCTCCCTGGTGGTTTTTTCTCCCCCCCCCCTTGGCCTTCTTTCCTGCGTTGTTCCAGCCAGCCACGGTCGGACATGACAAATAGAAGGACAAGGCCGGCATTGTTGCAGTAAAGGAAGTTACCTGTGTAACAGACAAGGGAGCCTTGGCAAGGCCCGAGCGGATGATTTCCCTTGCAGTTAGTCATTGGGAAGGGGAGTGTTAGGGTTGTGCTTCCTTACAGGTTGGTTGTTGCTTTAAGTAACTGTGGGATTAACTGTAACCAGTAATTGCTATAATGACGGTGACAGGGGAGCATATAAAGACATGGAGAGACTGGTTGAGTTAGTCGTGCTGTCTTGCTGACTCTTGCTGGCTTATGCATATATGGTTGCTCTCTCTATCTAACTAGCATTAATATGTTACTGCTGTAATGTACACCTGAAATATGAAGGGACGCGGTGGCTCAGCGGGGTAGACAACTGAGCTTGTCAATCAGAAGGTCGACAGTTCAGCGGTTTGAATCCCCTAGTGCCGCATAATGGGGTGAGCTCCCATTACTTGTCCCAGCTTCTGCCAACCTAGCAGTTTCAAAAGCACGGAAAAAATGCAAGTAGAAAAAATAGGGACCACCTTTGGTGGGAAGGTAACAGCGTTCCATGTGCCTTTGGCATTTAGTCATGCCGGCCACATGGCCACAGAGACGTCTTCGGACAAAGTTGGCTCTTCAGCTTTAAAACGGAGATGAGCCCCGGCCTCTAGAGTCAGAAACGACTAGCACTATGTGTGAGGAAAACCTTTACCTTTTTATATATCCAAGTACTGGGGTGAGCTGAACTGATCATTTGGGGATATGCAACCACCGAAGACATCATAGTGACAAAAGACTCCATCCAGAACTGTGAAACCCTAAAACACTGGCTGATTCATTCATCTAAACAGGGGTGAAATCTGACAGGTTCTGGAGAACTGGCAGCAGAAATTTTGAGCAGTTTGGAGAACCAGTAGCAGAAATTTTGAGTAGTTCAGAAAACTGGCCAATACCATCTCTGGCTGTTCCCAGAGTGGGGTGGGAATGGAGATTTTGCAATATCCTTCTCCCAGGAGTGGGGAGGAAATGGGGATTTTGCAGTATCCTTCCCTTGCCACGCCCACCAAGCCACGGCCACAGAACCGGTAGTAAAAAAAATTGGATTTCACCCTAAACATAGGGTGGGAAGTAGGTGGGAAATTGACTCCTGCATAGCTTTTGAAATCTACATGCCACCAGGAGATTCAGGTATGTCAAGGTTTTTCAATATAGCAGAAGAGACAGCTGAAACAGCAGCAAGTATAGACCATAGGATTTCTGTGGTTTGATGCGGCAATGAGGAGTTTTCACTAAAACCAAAGCCAGGGATACCATTATGGCCATTTTTAACCTGTTTATTTTGGCAGGGATTGTTGCCACGAACTGCTGGGCCATGTTCCCATGTTAGCTGATAAGGACTTTGCTCAGTTTTCACAGGTAATTTCGTTCTTCTTATTCTGAGGGAAGGAATGCCCCTGGCATGGAGATGGTCCGCATATTGATTGTGTTCATGGAATATACTTGTGTAATTAAATTATTAACCCATGTTTTGAGTTCGTATAATTCTCTGAACCATTAACGAACAGAGCACAACACAGCAAACAAATGAAAACAAACAACAATCACGATCAAAGTTAAAAGAATTAATATCATGTGACTAATGTGAATATCAGAGTGGGAAGTTACCAACTCTGCAAGCATCAGTTAAAGCTACACACACACACACACACACACACACACACACACACATACACACATACATAAAGGTAAAGATTTCCCTCGCACATATGTGCTAGTCATTTCCAACGCTAGGAGGCGGTGCTCATCTCCGTTTCAAAGCCGAAGAGCCAGCGCTGTCCAAAGACGTTTCCGTGGTCATGTGACTGGCATGACTAAGTGCCAAAGGTACATGGAACACTGTTACATTCCCACCAAAGGTGGTCCCTATTTTTTCTACATGCATTTTTACATGCTTTCGAAACTGCTAGGTTGGCAGAAGCTGCGACAAGTAAGGGGAGCTCACCCCATTACACAGCACTAGGGATTTGAACCGCTGAACTGCTGACCTTCCGATCGACAAGCTCAGCTATCTTACCTGTTGAGCAACCATGTCATTCATACATACATAGATACATAGATACATAGATACATACATACATACATACATACATACATACATACACATAGGTACATGTGTACTTGGAAGCTGTCTTTGTTTTCTTGGAAGCTGTCTTCCTTTTTTTCCCTTTGGGATGATTTGTCTAAGCTTGCATCTAGCACTCCATTTACATCTTCTACAAAAATTATTTCCTCCTCTGGAATTATTATTAACATCTTCAAAAATCTTTCTTTTGTTCAACTCTGCCAGAGAGTATAGTTACTATTGAGTTAGACAAAAAAGCTTGGCCTACTTTTAGACAGTGTTGCATCTGACTCTGTATTTGGCAGTTTACGCTAGATAGCAGACAACCAAAATTCATGTCTAATACTACCTTCTCATAGCAGAATTAATTCTTAAGGCAAAGTTTTGCAAAGCACAGAAGGAACTGGAGGTATGTTTGGAAATTTAATAGAGAAGTTAATTTTGCTAGGCAGCTATGTGGATTCTGAACATTCCTCATAAAACCAGAAGGGGCCAGTGTAGTCCTTAAGTGTAAACAAAAGGCTACGTTTATCTAGACTGATTGTACATTTGTATTTATTTTTAAAATGTATTACTAGAGGAATTTATAAAGCATAAAAGCAAAATATAATCAAGATTTTAAAGTAGGATGATGTGTACAATTAAAAATATGTAGTAAAGTATCAGTTAAAAGTGTTTCCATCAAGAAATGGGAAGTGATGATGATAGCAACATCAACAATGACGAGGAGGAGGAAAAGGAAGAAGAGGAAGATAGATCTCAGCTGATAGAAAAAAATTACCATATCCCATATTTTTTTTTTAAAAAAATTCCATAGTTGCTCTGTGTAAAGGTTCCAAGTTACACTCTATTTCAAGTAAGTAAGACACTCTATTTCAAGGCCTGGGACAATGCTCACATTTTTGGAGACACCAGAATATCATTACGTTGGAACGTCTATGGAGATTCTCAGTCATTCAGGTCATGGTTGTCTCAAAGGTCCTTTTTCAAGAGGCAACTTGACTTTCTGGTTTTCCTTTGACGACATTTCACGTCTCATCCAAGAAGTTTCTTCAGCTCTGCTGCATTAAGAAGCTTCTTGGATGAAAAGTGAAATGTCAACCAGAAAGTCCTGGATGACTGAGAAGACATTCCACCATAGGCATTCCACCGTAATGATATTCTGGTGGTCTTCAAAAATGTCACTATTGGGACATTATGGTGGAAGTCACATGGATTTCTGAGAATTCAGTGGGTAGGGGAAGTCAATTCAGAGGACAGGTGCCCTGGTAGAGAAGGCCACTTTCTAGATCTTGATAGTTGGCATAGCTTACTTGAAGGATCTGAAGTGTACCAACTCTGTTTGATATGAATGGATGAACATGGGATGTAGCTAATCCCACAAATAACCTGACTCCATGTCAACCATAGATGACAACCAGAACTTGAACCATACCTAGAAGCTCAGTGGTAAACAGTACAGCTTGCAGAGCAGTGGAATTACATGGGAATATTGAAATATGCCCACGCTGCCTCTGGCATTGCATTTTGAACCAGCTGATTCTCCTACAGCTTTCTGGAGAACAACAGTAGCAGCAGCAGCAACTGATAATGGCAAACTGTCTCCTGTTATACCTTCTTTCAAATGTTGCACAGGCCATTGTCATTTTCAGTAAGCAGCTGTTGCCTGGGTTGGGCTGAGCAATGCTGTGTTGAATTGCTTTAGGATAAACAATCTGATTTATAGTTCTGCACGGATGTTGCCAGATGTTCAACTCACACGGTGTGGATTATCTCATATTAGAAAGTATATGCTCCACTTCCATACATTTTTCTTCTTGGCTAAAGAAGAATCCAGAGATGAAGTACTGGCTCTATATTGTATTATTAATGATCATGAAATAATAAATTGACCTAAGGGAAGTTTCAAGTAGAACAAACCATACAGATGTTTAATCCTAAAGATGACAATCTTGCTTAGAGTGTAAATATTTCTGGAAAAAGACTCTGTATTCCCATAAGCAAATTCATGGAGAATGTGTCCAGCAACTGCTATTAGACCTCAATGTTTTAGGGAACTATACAGAATCTCTGATCAGTTAATGAAGGACAAGCTTGGGAGAGATTTTTTGGCTTCCTGCACTTACTTCAATGACCACTGTCAGAAAAAAATATCCTGGATTAAATGGAGACAGATTCTAAACTGACCTGATTCTGAATTTGGGATTAGTTCACATGATAGTGGTCTACATCTGAGTATCCAATCTTGGCAACTTTAAGACTGGAAGACTTCAGCTCCCAGAATTCCCTAGCCAGGTTTGCATTTAAAATTGACAAGGTCAATTTTACATAGTCTACGTAGTCTGATATATTCCTAATTTATTTCCCCTTATTAAATTAAAAGCAGAGGTACTTTTGACAGCATGTTGCATAATTATTTCTCCTTGACTAGTGTTTTATGCTGCTAGGTTCTAAAGGGGAGGAGTAGGGACACAGAATGATAAATCAATGTTTTAATATTTTAATTATAACACTAATAGTTATTGCAACAATTAAATTAATAATTAATTTTAATAATTAATGACATGATTATTGTCTAATTTGTTTAATTAATTCTATAGTTAATTTAATTAATTGATATTTAATAATTAAATGATGTTAGTTAATGTAATCAATGTATTGATTACTGTGAAGTAAAAAAAAATTGAAATATTAAATCATGAAGTATTAAATAAAATGAGTACTTAATGATTTAATATTTCAATTACTTTTTATTTGTTTTATTATTTGTAAGCCACCCAGAGTTATTTTGCAGGGGAGGTGGCATAAAAAATTAAATAAATAAATACCTATACCTATACATGTGGCAGCATTGCAGTGTTTAAGCACTGTTCCTGGTGTACATGCAATGGGAGGTTACCCACACAGCATACAAAGGGGCAGAAGTTGTGACATATTGAAGATACTACTGAAAAATAACACATCTCTGCTATTTCTTTTCTGAAAGGCTTTTATGGAATGGAAAAATGACTTGTGATTTTAATATGCTTGGTTTAGGATATCGGGCTGGCTTCTCTTGGAGCATCTGATGAGGATATTGAAAAATTATCAACAGTGAGTAGAAATCACATTGTCAAGCAGTGGATAAATCAGGAGATTCAGGCGGTTCAAATGCAAGCTTAAGCTCTGTACATGAATCTGGCTAACTAATGGTCGAGGGGCGGGAGATAAGAAAGGCATTCAAGGTGGGCTGGATCTCTTGTGGGCACGCAGAGACTCATGACGTCTAATGCATTTGGCCCGTCTCTTTGACTCAGCCTGGTCTCCTACACACATTTTTGACAGTAGAAATATAATGCCAAAGAGCCACATGTATACAATAACACACATGAATGGAACATATCATATAAATATTTTATACTTTCCAAACAGCCAGGACGTAATGCTTATTTTCTGCAAGAAAATCATATTTTCTTGTCCTTATATACACAGAAAGACAGTCAGAGAGAAGAGAGAGAAGAGAGAGAGAGAGAAGAGAGAGAGAGAGACAGAGACAGAGACACAGAGAGAGAGAGAAAGAGAGAGACAGAGACAGAGACAGACAGAGAGATATATATTCTATCATCATGTCTACTTCTTACAGTATACAATCCCTCCCCATTTCCAACCATCCAGGATCTAAGAACCAATAGCATGGCTTTTTCCAAGCTACTGACCTTCAGCATATTAGCCATCGAAACAGGAACTGTTTTCTAATACACCTGGAAGGTGCAAAGTTGGAAAAAGTGGTTAGATAGGTGCAATTCCCATTGGGACATATTTGTATTTCCCCTTCGTCTTTACCGAACTGAACTTTGGTGACCCTGATTTAGCTCGCGGCTATTTTGCTGTCGTTATTTTCCCAGAGTGCATTAAAGATGGTATCTAGAGATACAGTGAGAACATTTAAAACTTGCCAACACTCTACTCTCTCATTCCAACAAAGAAGTATCAAGGGAGATGAACAAACAATTCCACTAATCCAAGATTAGTGGCAGTAAATGCTGGATTAAGAATTGGGAAGGTTGTGGGCTTGTTGTTGTTTTACTCCATATGAGATCTCATAATATATTTTTTTTCCTTCTCTTCTTCTTAGTTCTATTGGTTTACAGTTGAGTTTGGCCTCTGCAAACAAAATGAATCAATCAAAGCCTATGGAGCAGGCCTCCTCTCTTCCTATGGAGAACTGATTGTAAGTTTTTTTTTTTAAAAAAAAGTTTGTCTGATATATGTTTTCCCTAGAAATATCAACAATTTAGGAGTCTGCAATATTTAGCAGCAGATGGGCATTACCAGCAAGGAACACTGGAAGGTAACTGAGAGAAAAATGTTAATGGATTTATTTTAAAATGAAATAAAACTCTTAACAGGGTCTTAATGATGAACAAGATTCATCAACCAACTGTAATGAAAAAACTCAAATTGGTCATCCCCACCACTATATTTGCGAAATACCACTGACTGACTGACTGACTGACTCACTCACTCACTCATCACGAGATCTCCAAAACTATTGCACCTACAGACATGAA
>JANHFP010005843.1:40722-52629 GCA_032468135.1 Calamaria suluensis | reverse complement strand
TGGCTATCAACAATGGAAGCTTTTGCTTACCCAAACTTAATAAACTTTGACAAACTGGTGACTTATAAAGACATTTTTTAAAAAAGCAGTAAACTGAAAGACAGACAACAGCTTCAGCAAGAAGGGATAGATTTAACTTGGTGGGCCTATCTACAAATTCAATTGAGATATGAAAAAGATATAAAATCTATGGAATTTTATACTGAACAGACATTACTGGATAAAACACACTTGAAAACAGACTATCATTTGATTAAGAAGCTATATATTTTTTTAATTAATTGGAAAATGGAAGAAGAGTGAGTGAAAGATACAATGATAACATGGGCAAAAAAATTTGGCCAATCTATTGACCTAGAAGATTGGGACAAGCTGTGGGAAAGGAATGTTAGAATGACTAAAGCAATATTGTATAAAGAAAACTTATATAAAATGTTTTACAGATGGCATATGACACCGGTAAGGTTAGCGAAAATATTCAAAAATGTACCAAACAATTGCTGGAAATGCAAACAAAACCCAGGTACTTATTATCATATTTGGTGGACATGCCCTAAAGCAAAAAATTTTTTGGGTAAAATACATAATTGGCTTGAAAGAATGAGTAAAACACAAATTGAATTTAAACCAGAATTGTTTTTATTAGGATTGATGGGTCATAAATATGTGAAAGAGAATGAATATTTAATTTTCCATGTTTTAACAATGGCAAGAATAGTATTTTCCCAGTTTTGGAAAAATGGAAATTTTCCAGTAGATCAGATTGTAATCTTGAAAATTTTAGAATGTGTAGAGATGAACAAATTAACTTTAGAACTTGAGGATAAGGCAGAATCAATATATTTTCAGACATGGGAAAATTTTTACCAATGGGTAGCATTGTACCAAAGCAAGAGTATAAAAAAGGTAAAAGGAAGGTATGGAAAGATTTTAAGTTTGCAGACATTTTAAGTGTTATATTGCATATCTACTTTTCTGTTTTTACTTTTATAAACTTATAACCATTGTATAACTGAAGATCACAACATTTAATGTAATAGACCGGCCTCACCCAGATCTAGGATACAGACATATCAGTCTGTATGCTAAAGCAAGATACTAGGCATAGAGGTAATTGACCTTACCCTGTTTTCCCATTTTTACCTACCCATCCCATTTCTATTCCCTGAAGCCTATCCTTCCCCATTTTCTGAAAATCAACACAATTCTTTTTTCTTTTTTTAAAGAAAAGATTGGTTGTTTGGAAACAGATCTGGTACTGCATCAGGTCGGTCGCCAAGGCAAGCAACCTTCGGTGTTGTTTCATACTTTTGTTTGTGTATGGGAAATAATGAATCAGCTGTCATGCTTTTACAGGGCTATTGCAGCTTCATTTATTCTGACAAGTCATAGATTTGAGTATTAATCCTGTAATGCGGGGGCATTGGTCCCTTAGTACATTAAATCTTGGTGGATTTGAGGTTCAAGGGCCTTGTTGCCTATCCAGTGAGGTTTTGTCTTTTGGGCCTAACAAATGCAGCCAGAACTATCTCGTTCATTTTCATGCAATACAATCAGCTGGAAGGGACCTTAGAGGTCTTCTAGTCCACCCCCCTGCTTAAGCAAGAGACCCTACCATGTCAAACTCTTAGGTGGCTGTCCAGTCTCTTCTTAAAAACTTCTAGTGATGGAGGACCCACAACTTCTGGAGGCAAGCTGTCCTCCAGTCCAATTTTTCAAACTATAGGCTGCCCCCCCCCCAACAGTCTGAGGGACCATGAATTGGCCCAATTTAAAATGTTTGATGACCCCTGGTATATGGTCACCTGCTTGGGCAGGGGTGGGGGGTGGATTAGAAGATCTACAAGGCCTCTTCCAACTCTGTTAATCTGTTAAATACAATGTGCAGGTTAATTTGCAATGTGAACATAAGTGTGCACATGGGATTTATAGAGAATTATTCATTTTCTAACTGTTTAATGTGAATTCCTTAAAGTTTTCCTTTTACAAAAATAAATATCTACACTTGCGAAGTTCTTTTAACTACCTTACTTACTCATTAATTCAGGCTTGTTCTCTAATTCATAAATAAATGAAGTCTTCCAGGTAAGTCTTCCCTTGATTATTAGGTAACTATAATTTATGTTAAATTGTGAGCAACTGCTTACCATAATCTTCATCAAAGAGTTCTTGCCTTTCAGAATGATATTGTGAATCAGCAATTTCTTCATATTCTTCAACCATGCTAGTTCCAAACACTCTGTAAATCATATTTTAATTAAACTAGTTAAAGAAGTAATAAAACATGATTGTTTCCTTTTACATAAAATACTAATTTCACACTAGCATACTGATAAAACATATTAGAGTTGACTACAAATGAAGGCGATTATGTGTCCCAGGATAATGTTTCAAGATCCAATCTGGGTCAGTCACCGAAACAAGAGATTTAGTTTTCCAAGCTTTCAGACTCATGCTGGAGCCCATCCTCAGGGACTTTCTCCACCAGAATGGGTGATTTGGGCTATTCAATGAGGTACATAAATTAGAATTCATATTTAACAGAGTAGAGATAGAAGTGCCAGAAAAGCATGCTATCAGACAAAAACTATCAACAATGCTGGTCACACACAAACCAAATAATATGCTTAGCCCAATGGAGTAACATAGTTTGAAAGAGCTGAAACAATAGCAGGACAATTATTTTATTGGCAGATAAAGGCTGTTCAACAATGATGATGAACAACACAGATTATGACATGAAGACATTCGCCCTGCTCAATGATTCCTCAACATATGGGCCAACAAAGACATTAGAGATGAGAACGATGGTCACACAATTGTATGCTTAACTCAGCCAACTCCAACAAAACAACTGTACAATGGAAAAAGAATGTTGGAAAATGAAAGCAACGGATACCACCCCAGCAACAGGACTCCCTGTTATGACTGGGGGGTTGGGCACAGAAACAACACAACCAGAACGAAGACTTAACTCCCCTTTATTGTTCCAACTTTCCCTTAAAAGTCCCACCATTTACTGCAAGTCCAGGAGCAAAGCTCTAAACCCACACCTCCAATAGTTCCTGGCTGCTATTAGTCCAGCCGAGCAGCTCAGTTTTGAGAGCAGCCACAGTTCAGGAAGTTAGTTCCAAGGAGTCCTCATCAAGGAAAGAGTTGACTGGTACTGCAGCACCACCCAGAGTATAATTGTGTTACTGCGGTGACCTCACATGTAGCCAGGCTGGCAAACAAAACAAGCACTGCAAAGAATCCAGATGTCGGTAACAACACATGAGGCTGGAAAAAGCAACACTTGTTCCTGACAAACACCCCTCCCAACAATGTCCTCTTAAATCTCATTTCCTAGGGGAGCCTTGTGAAGAGGGGTGAAGAACCCACCACCCGAGTGTCAGGGATTGGGGGGAGTAATTGCTCCACTGCTCAACTGCCTGCCCTATCCTCCCCCCTCGCCTGGTCCTCCTGCACCCCTTCTCCCTCCCTGGCAACCCTTCCCAGGCCCAAGGGATCCAGGACTGTCTTACCTTGTACCTCCAGTCGTTCCTCCATCTGTCCTAGCTCCCTCTTCTCCTCCTCAGGCTCCAATGGGACCCTGACACTCCCCAAGATACACAAAATAAAGAGGCCCCCTTAGACCTAGTGTAGCACTAGGAGAACTCCTACCTACAACTTTGCTAAATGGCTGGCACCATGCTTAAGCTTTCTGACCCCACCCTCAAACAGCATGATCACATCATTCACAATTTTTTTGGTAAAATTACTATAAGGAACTGCCTCAGCAAGACTATTAAGTTGAATCAAAATAACTTTTAACAAGAAAAAAGTGATTGCAGGAGAAGAAGGCAAAATCTCAAAAGCCTGTGTAATGCAAACAGCATTATTTTGTTTCTCCAAGCCCAACCCCCCTAATCAGCAACCAATGTGATGTCACAAGGTTGTTTTGACAATATCAGATACAAAGAGATAACAGTTCACCATCAGGGCATGATGGCCTTTGAGATGGGCTGAAACTGGCTGGGAGAAAGCTCTCTCTGTCTCTGAAGGCACCCCGCTCCTTTCTGCCTCCAAAGATGCTCCCCCTCCCTAATTCCGAAGTGGTTACAGCAAAAGTAAAAAGCAAGCTAAAATGCCAGCAAGCTTCCTCCCTCCATCCCGTCCAACAGAATGGCAGGACACAATGGTGTACACAGATAAAACTGAGGTAGCCTTGTGCCCTGAACAGGTTCATTAGTCCTAAAAAACAGAACAAACAAACAGGGAGAGAAGAAATATAAAACAAAAGGAATGTCATTTGGGTTTGTCTGGTACTGATTATGGAAACATTTAACATGTCTAGGAGCTCTAACATGGTGATGGTCAATTCATTCATTCTGAGCTGTCAGGAAATCCTTCCATGCCACCAAATACTGAAGAGTTCTCCTATGTCTATGGATGCTTAAATCTTGCCTGTCCAGTTCCCACAGGGACAGCAGCCCTGGTGGCTCCCCTACATGCTGCATGTGCCAAAGTTGAGGCAGCAGCTGGATTTGGCAAAACCCCTGGCATGGTATCTAGCACTGAAACTCTCGCTCCATCTTCCTCCTCTTGCGTTCACTGGGCCTCATTGGCAGCAGCCTTGGCATGTGCTTCATGTGTCCTCAGGGTTTGGAAGGTATTCATCATGAACTTCATGGCTTGCTTCCTTATTAGGTCTGCTTGATCAGGTTGTTTGCCTTCCTTGAGCTCTTCCAGGTCTAATTGCTGCTCTCACTGCCGACTCGTATGATGGCCCTTAGTTTTTCTTTCTTAAACTTCCTTCTTTCTGACTCCAATGGACCACCAGGGACTTGATGAGTCTTCCAACCTCCCTCATCCATTGCGAGAGGTCCAGCCCAGGGGTAGGTCTGGATAAAGCTTTCCCATAGCACTCAGATTCCTCCTGGTCACTGTGTCTTGGGCTGACATCCTGTGCAGAGTGTGCCTCTCCGGGTTGACTGACTTTGTAGATTTCACCTAATGTAAGGAACTGCCTCAGCTAGTCTCTCGGGAAAGCAAGACTCTTAATCTATTATGTTGAATCAGAAAAACTTTTGCTGGGAGAAAAGGGATTGCAGGAGAACAAGGTGAAATCTGAAAAAGCCGGCATAATGCAAACAGCATTCTTTCAATTTCTCCAAGCCCAACACCCCCTCTCCCAACCTGTCCAGCAGCAAACAATGTGATGCCACAAGATACTTTTGAAAATCTCTGAAATGTAAAGAAATTCACCCTCAGGGCATGACAGCCTTGGAAACGGGCTGAAACCAGCTTGGATGCTCCCCAGTATTTCCCAAGTTGTTACAGCAAACGCAAAAAGGAAGCTAAAATATGAGCAAGCTTCCTCCCACCCTTCCAACAGAATGGCAGGACATGATAGTGGATTCTGACAACTACAAACCTTAAATGTGGTCTTAACAAGATAATGGTCTGCCTTGATGTAGTGTACCTATTACATCCATTCCTCCTCACTTAATATAATATTAATAAATATATTAATAAAGTAAGATAAAAAAACTAAAAGAAGAATACAACACAGATCAGACCAACTTAACCTGGACACAAATCATGAACCTATTCCAGTACTGCCAACATATCTTCTTCACATTCAAAAGGGAAATATTTCAACTTGCAAAGCATGCCTGGCCTGCTCTCAAATTGCCATAGGCCAGAGGGGATGGGGAACCGGCGAAACTGCACAGCAGCCAAAGACATGCACATTCCACACTTATCTCTCTCAAGGCTGTATCCCAGGGATACAGCAACCAGAGAGAAGTGACTTCCACAACCCCTGAAATTGCTCCATTGGCAAATGTGATTGATAACACACCCTGGGTGGAGGGGGTAAACAGAGTCATAATTGGAGCAGAACCTGCTGACATAAAGCTCCTAATAAATAACTGGATTTCTTTTGAAGCTTGGCTCAAGACTTGTGATTTAATTAGGGCATCCTAATTAGGGAATATGTTGGTATCTATCCCAACAGAAGAAAGGGGGAATTGTGGCATATATTAAGGAGAGAATTTTAGCAAAACAAATTTATACGGATGAGGATGGTAGGATATTAATATTGGAGGTTTTGTTGAACAAAAAAAGTAGTTCTTATTGGAATATACGCCCCAAATGAGGGGAAAAAACAATTTTATAAGAAACTCAATAATATCGTTGGAGAGATAGAAAATGATAACATTTGTATGTTGGGCGACTTTAACACAATAGTAGACAGAGATTTAGACTATAGAAGTGATAGAATAAAGAAAAGAAGTATTGCTCAACACCTTTTTTAATATGGTCAAGGAAATTCATATACAGGACAGTTGGAGAGAGAGAAATTCGGGGAAAACAATTTACATATTCAGGACACAAGCAACCAAAACCTATGGGACACAGCAAAAGTCTTTATGAGAGGCATTGCAATTGCCTATATCATGGGTCAGCAAACTGCGGCTCTGGAGCCATATGTGGCTCTTTTACCCCTCTGCTGAGGCTCCCTGTCACTCAAAATATGTGTTACAACCACCAATCTGCGACACCTGCCAGCACACAATTTATTGAGCTTTTCAACCCCCAGTATCCCAATTATGGATAAATCCAAGGAAAGAAAAGTTTCAGAAGAAAATGTAACGTTTGATTCAACTACATATGCTAGCTTTGTGGCCGCTCAGGAAATAGTGCGGAATGGGAAGGGTTTTTGTGGCTCCTGTTGTTTTCTTTTCTGTGGGAAATGGGTCCAAATGGCTCTTTGAGTGTTTAAGATTGCCGACCCTTGGCCTATAGGGCCAAAGATCACAAACAAAAAAGGCAATGTAAGGAAAGTTTAGAAAAAGAACCAAGTAAATTTGAGTCCAACATATGAAAGTAACCACAAAGATGGGACCTGATACAACAAAGATATTAAATATTTTGGCATATTACGAGGTACACAATGAGAAGAAAATGGTGCTAATATTTGTTGATGCACAAAAAGCATTTGATAATGTCAAGTGGGAGTTCATGTTGACTCAATTAAGACATATGGAATATGAGGAAAATTTTATAAACATGTTTAAAGCAATTTATGTTAATCAGGAAACTAAAGTTATATAATCAATGGAGAAACAACTAAAAACTCCCAAATACAAAAAGGTACAGGACAAGGGTTATTGCCTCTTTTGTTTGTTTTATCACTAGAAAATTTGAATAGGATAATTCAGGGAGATGAACAAATTAAAGATCTAGAAATCAAGAGGGAGACATTTAAGGTACAGGCTTTTGCAGATGACCTGGTTTTTATTATAGAGGAACCTTTACAGTCTGGTATAAGGTTATACCAGAAGTATTGAGAAGTAGCTGTATGGGGAGGTACTATGAGGAGGTAGCTGGGCTGAAAATAAACAAGGAAAAAATGAAAGTTTTATTGAAAAACTTAACTGAAGTACAAGAAAAAGAACTGGTCTGGAAATTAAATATTCAAACAACGAACAAGGAAATATTCAAACAACAAGGAAAGTGAGATATTTAGGAATCCAGGTAATGGTGAGATGTATCATGCTTAAAGGGGATAATTACAACAAACTAATTGATCAAATTAAAAAAGATTTAGATAGGTGGAAAAATCTGCAGCTCTCCTTCATGGGGATAATTGCAGTGATAATTTCTTCCTAAATTACTCTTTCTATTTCAATGCATGCCAATTAAATTTAAAAAGGATTTATTTTATCAATTTGAATAGAAATATATTGAAATTTATTTGGCAAGGTAGAAAACCAAGAATTAAACTTAAATTGTTACAGGATGCTAAGGAAAGAGAGGAATTTGGACTTCTGAATTGGGAAAAATATTATCAAGCAGCAACCTTGGTATGGATGAGTGATTGGATACATCTTACAAATGAGAGGTTGTTAACATTGGAAGGCTATGACATGCAGATAGGGTGGCAAATATTCTCTTCTCTGGGAAGAGAAATATAAGGCTCATAAGTACTTCCAGAAATATTATATCAAACGGGCACTTTTGGACGTGTGGGTCAAAATTAAGCACCAAAATTACATGGAAGTTCCCAATTGGATTTCTATACTAGAGTTGTTCACACACCCAAATTTTATTAAATCAGGGAAAGTAATTATGTATAAAAATTTGCTAAATGAGAGAGGTGAATTGAAATCTGGGAAAAATTTGAACTAGGATATACTATATCTTGAATGGTGGCCATACATCCAAGTACAATCGAAATATACAAAAACAAAAAAGAATTGGGCATAAAATCAGAACTAACAGAATTAGACAAAATCCTATTAAAAATAGAGCAGGCGATAAGGAAATTGTACCACTATCTACTGGGACAGGATATGCTAGAAGAGCAAGTAAAAGAAATGATGTTAATTTGGAGCAGGAATGTTGGTTATAATATCGATTTGAGCAATTTGCAGGCCCTATGGGAAAGGAATTTAAAAATTACTCTTGTGACCACATTTAAGGAAAATTTATACAAGATGTTTTATAGGTGGCATCTCCCGCCCACAAATTAGCAAAAATAAGTAAAAAACATTCACCAATATGTTGGAAATGTGAGACTTTACCAGAGACATTTTATCATATGTAGTAGGAATGCCCAAAGGCTATAGCATTTTGGCAGCACATCAAACAATGTTTGGAGGAGATGACAATGCAAGACATAGAGCTAAAACCGGAATTTTTCCTATTGGGCATCACAAACATTTGTTATGATAAGGGTATATTATACCTGATATTGCATATCCTGACAGCAGCAAGACTAACCTTTGTGCAAAAATGGAAAAACAAAGAGACTCCCATAGAGGAAGAAATATTAGCCAAAATACTAAATTGTGCAGATATGGATAGGTTAACCATGGAACTCAAGGATAAAAGCTAAGTAGAGTTCCATGAAATCTGGGAGAAATTTTACTTTTGGCTGAATAGGAGGAAAAAGTCAAAATGAAGGAATATGGAAGAGTAGAATGTATAGTTATTATGTAAAATTTTTGTATTAAAATAGAATAAATCTGTTATTGTTGTAATTGTTGCAAATGTACAAATTAAGGATTTGAAATGTGATAAATAGCATAAATCTATATAGATATTAAGAAATGTATCGATTATAAGGTGAAACTAGTCAGAAGCGTCGAAACTGGGTATGTTGCACCATGTCCAATGTTTTTAATTCATAGTATAAATAAAAAAACTTTTAAATAAAAATAAAAAAGATAGAAAAAAGGCTTATTTACTATCTTATTGTGGCAACGAGGTGTTCGAAACACCTAAAAACCTAGTAGCCCCTCAGAAACTGCATGCTGGCCCTTGGGATGTGATTTCGGAAAGTCTGAGGAATCACCATTCCCACATGCCTTCAATGATAGCCAGAAGGCATGCCTTCTAGCATAGAGATCAAAAAGAGGGGGAAACCATTAATCAACACATTTCTTCCTTTAGGGAAGCAGCCCTTTATTGTGAATTCAAACACCTGGACAATGCCTTGAGAGCCTGGTTTGTATGTGGCATCAGAGACTTAAAATTACAACACCACTTACTGACAAAAACTGAGCCCCCCCCCTCATGTCCACCGCTTCAATTTAGCCAACAACAAGAAAGACAACAAGGAGAAGCAGACCAGCCAGACAGTTTGACTCAGCTGTGGGGGACAACACCTGACAGGACCCTGCAAATTCAGAAATGCTGACTGCTTAAGGTGCGAGGCCCATAGCTGAAACTGCAAACTTTATAAAATCACTTTTCCAAGGTATTAACAGGGGAGAAGACTGGCATACAATTGGCAATGATTGCTACCCCCCTGAAATGATAATTGACACTGCTATTAGTGACAGGAAGATTTTTTTTTCTTAATATCAAACTAGAAGGGTCTCCATGTAAAATGGAAGTGGACACAAGGTCCTCAATGTCCTGGCAGACCATAAAGAGATTGGTGCCTCATTTTTTCAAAAAATAGAATACAGGCAGCCCTTACCAAATTAAGGGATTACCAAGGCAGGGTCATCCCCATTCTGGGATCCTGCCCATTCCATGTTCAGTATGGAAAATTTTCAGGACACCCTTCCCCTCATTATAGTGGAAGCCCCTTTTAGGCCTAGAATAGGCCTTTTAGGCCTAGAATAGCTGAATTCACTGGGCCTATAAATCGCAGGGATCAGCCAGATCCAAGAGCCCCTCCTGTCTGATCTGGTCAAAGAGTTCAACACGGTCTTCACCTCGGGCCTGGGTAAAGGACTTCCTTTAATTTGGACCCCCAGGTGGCCTCAATTCAAATTAAGCCCAGGCAAATTCCTTTTACCCTCAGATCAAAGGTAGATGCAGCCTTAGATAAATTGATAGCACAGGGCATACTCAAGGCTGTTGACCACTCCAAGTGGGGGACTACCATAGTGACCCCTGATAAACCCGATGGGTTTGTGAAAATGTGTGCAGATTATAGGGCCACACTGAACAAAGCCCTTCAAGGCTACCCTGTCCCAGTAGTACATTTACTTCACTCCCTTGGACAGGGCAAAATCTTCACTAAAGTAGCCCTCACCCAGGCTTATAAACAAATCCCCATAGGCGCTGCTGCCACAGAAGAGGTGCAGACCACTGTTACTCACAGAGGGCCCTTTAGGTGTCACAGACTCCAATTTGGAGTCTCTGTGGCCCCTGGGATATATCACTGCTTAATGGAACGGCTATTTCAGGGTATCCCAGAGTTTGTCAAATACTTTGATAACATCCTAGTGTCTGCAGAAAATTTATCCCAATTAATGGAACGGTTAAGGGCCTTATTACAGAAATTTAAATCAGCAGGCCTCACCTCACAAATGCAAATTGGCTGTTAATGAAGTAGAGTTCTTGGGATACAGGATTGATGCCTCCGGCCTACATCCTCTAAAGTCAAGGCCATTCAGGAGGCTCCAGTTCCAAAAAAGAAAACAGAGCTGCCAGCTTTTTTAGGCCTCCTCAGTTTTTATACCTTATTCACACCACGTAAGGCATCAGTAGCAGAGCCTTCTGGGTTCTAAGAGGCCTTGGCTGTGGGGACCTCACGAAGCTGCAGCCTTCAAAGCAGTCAAACAACTTCTCACTTCAGGTAGCCCCCAGACAGCAGTAAAGTGACCAATTGCCTTTAGTTTTAAGTGGCGATGCCTCCCGATATGGTATAGGGGTGGTTCTAAGCCACAGATTGCCAACTGGAGTGGAGACTCCTATAGTCTACTTCTCCTCTACCATCCCCCAAATATAAGGTGACCATCTCTCCCGCTTTTGGTGGGACAGACACGCTTTTTGGGTGAAAGTCCCGTGTCCCGCAGGGAATTTAAATTGTCCTGGGGTTTTTTTCTTCCAGGAAGTCTGTTCCAGGAAGCGTTGTCCCACACGTGCGTACGCGCAGGGATGGATGGCGAGGACATCAATCTTCCTGCCTGCAGGTTATTCCTCTCCCCCCCCCTTGCTTAAGACTCTGAAGAATTTCCCTATATTTTTTGGGGGGGATGCCAAACGGAAATTTGCTCCATTGTATCTGAGGACTGTTAATCAGTGATCTGTTAAATAGAGATCTCACTCAATTGATCTCCCTCAATTCCTATTATCAATTTTGCTGTATCAAGAATGGGTGTTGGTGTAGGACAGGCATCCCCAACCAAGCCATGGCCTATTTGGAATGAGGCCACGTGAGAAGTGGGACACTGCATGCCTGCAACTCCACTTGTGCCCCAAAGGCTTCTCTTCCCTCTTGCGAGAGTGGAGGTATGCGTGGAGTGGTGAAAGCAGAGCCTGAATGGCACAAGTGAAACCTGCTTAGCTTCACTGACTCAACAAGGCCTGTGCAGGGCACCCGATCCATCTTTGGAGTGTCGGGCAGCCTCGGTGAGTCTGAAGGAACACAAGAATGTGCCCCGAAAGGCTTCCCTT
>JANHFP010005843.1:10363-20520 GCA_032468135.1 Calamaria suluensis | reverse complement strand
GCAAGATCTTTCTTAATGTCCTCTTTAAAATCCGCCATCTCTTGTCTCATATCCTTCTGGCCTTGTTTAATGTCAGATTGTCCCAGCTGTAAATTATCCAACTTTTCTGCAATCTTATCCATTGATCCAGCATCCATTTTTTTCTGGCCATGCGACATTTCGAAAATCTTGCAAAAGTTTATCCAAATCATTTGATGTGAACTGCAGAGAAAAATAAATTTTCCAGGAAGGTCCAGGGATCCAGATAGCAAATTTTTTGACAGATGAAGTTCTCAGAGTATCCACCAGGGGGAGCACCAACGAGGACAAAGAAGAAAATCCTAGAGTAGGCCTTATCATCCAACACCAGGAAGTTGAGTCAGGAAATGATGTCATCAATTGCAAAGAAAGAAGAAGGTAGCCATTTTTAGTCCCAGGGAGGTGGGGGGGCAGCCAGCCCTGGCCAAAATCCAGCTTCCACAACAGGTAATCCAGCGCAGAAATCTTTTTTAAAATTCACCACCTCCTCCCTCTACCATCCAAGAGAGGAGGAGCGCTAGTATTTTTAAAAGATCAGTTCAAGGGGGGGTGAAAAACTCTCCCCCCCTCCTATTTAGAAGTTCACCATCGGAAGCCGGAATTGCCCAAAATCACTGCCCCGTTACCTCGCCTGCCACCATCTATATCCGATTCTTTCGCCTTTGCTCCGCACCGCTCAGAAATTATCCTTTTATCTTCCGGCGAGCCAGCTGGTTAGCGCTATGGCAGCTCCGAGTTTGGAGGCCGCTTCGCGCTGCTCGCATCTCTGGTGCCTCAGGCGAAGCCGTCAAACAGTCCCGGGCTCAAGCCGGGGGCCTCCGGCTAGCCGCCCCCTGTGGCAGGCGTCCTTGCGGGCTTGCCTGTGCCCCAAAGGGCCCACCAGGAGGGCGAAACGGACACCCAGAGCAGGAACTCGCCCTGGTTGCGTCCAGCACTGGCAGTACCGGAAGAGGAAGACCAGTATTTTAATTTCTAAAAGAACTTTGTTGCAAAGTTCTTTCAAAGTCCGGGTCACTGTATCTTGTAGGGCTAAATAAACTTCTGCCGGGAACCCATCCTGTCCCAGATTTTTATCTTTCTTTTGTCTTTTTATTGCCTCTACAATCTCCATTATTGTTATTTTCTCATTTAAGATATGTTGCATATTCTCTGGTACCTTTGGAAGCTCAGCTGTTTTCAAATAGTCCTGTATAGCCTCTTTGGAGATCATCTCCACCTTATAGTGTCTCATAGTAGTCTTTAGCAATTTTTTTCATCATATCATTCTGGTAATATAATACACCTTTAAAATTAAGTTAGTTTACTTTTTATTCTAATAAACATAAATCATGGTAAATCATGGTGATATGATATGGATGTCCAAAAATCTGAAAAATATTATACAAGAGATCGAAACAAGTACAGTTGGGATTGCAAACAGAAATTTAAAAATTAGAAGCAGAACTGCAAATTAATCCACAAAAGAAGGAACTGAAGACACAAATAGATTTGATAAAACATAAACCAAATCTATCTGAGATGGATAGGAGGGCACAACAGATTAAACAAGTGAAACAGAACTTTTTGGAAATGTGAATAAACCGGGAAGATGGCTGACATATAGACCAGTGGTTCCCAAACTTTTTCAGTCCCCCCTTAGTGCTACAGACTCATCCTCAGTGCCCCCCACCCCTACCCCCTATCGGTTCTGTGGCTGGGTGGGAGGGTGTCCTGTGAGTGGGCGTGGCCTCAAAGCCTTGTCACTCAAATGTCACTCAAAGCCTTGCCCACTCAGTCACATGTCCCCCCGCCAAGCCACGCCCACAGAACCCTGTAGGAAAACTCCTTAGATTTCTATTCTGCCGCTTTTCCCGTTGCAAGATGCCTACAGCCACACTCTTTTTTCTGGTGCACCCTCATATCTCTTTCTCTCTCTTCCACTAATTCTCTTATTCTCATATCTCTCTCCTCTTCTCTCTCTCTCTCTCTCTCTCTGTCTCATTCTGATTCCCTCTTTCTCTCATTTTGATTCTCTCATTCTCTCTCTCCCCACCTGTCTGTCTAATCTCTCTCCTCCATCTCCCTCTTCTCTCTTTTTCATTCTTTTTCTTTCTCTGATTTTCTTTCATTCTCTCTCCCCAAATAAACAAGGACTACCTATAATCTTCCTTAAGAAGTAGAGTGTTGGATTAGATGGTGATATATAGGTTAATAAAACATTAAAGAATTGTTTGTAACTAGTAATATAAATGTAAAGTTATTTGAATAATTCCAAGCAGTCTTTCTTGGTTCTTTGATTCCTGATCCATATTGAAAACCGTATTGCAGAGTTCACCAACCTTTCCAGCTTTGTGGACCAGCAAGGGGGAGGGTTGGATGATTCTGCTCCAGCAGTGGGCAAGCAAGCCCACTGCCTGTGCAAATAGAGCATGCACACCCACACACCTGTCCACCACTTCCATGGCCCAGTTCCAAAAGACCACAGCCTGGGGTTGGGGACCCCACCATATTAAAATCTTTGAAAAGGATTTTTGGACTTGATACAAACAACTATTCCGGTGGAATACAATCTGCTTGATCGAACATTACAAGTGGTGCTGGAAGGAAAGTACATTTCCTGCCTTGAATAATTATATAAAGAAAACACTTCATTAGTTAATAATAGTATGGCTTTCAAATTAGCTTTTTTGACCAATATAACATCTGCTTTCTCTTTAAAACTTTAACATTCCTATCACAGAATTATAGTGTTTCAATTATCATGATTGAGTTTAATATATCATTTGAAAATTTGTATGTTTGTTTGACTTTTAGCAATCTTGGTGGATTTTGAAATGATACTGCAAAAATCCACAATACTGGATGCTTTGGTTCCATTGTCTTCAAGGAGGCTATGGTAAGATCTCTTATTTAAGAAAGAGACTGATTTGGAGCAATTATAAAATTTAATATATTTTGTTCTAGAAATTAATAGTGACCTCCATCTTAATACAGAGATGGGAAAGAGATGGTATCCAAATTGCATGAATCTGATAAATTTATTTGACAGATAGCTATCCTGCATTTTCTCCTAGAACTACAAAAGCCAGTTTGGTGTAGTGGTGAAGGTACTGGCCTAGAAACCTGAAAACTATGAGTTCTAGTTCTGTCTTAGGCATGAAAGCCGGTTGGGTGACTTTGGGCCAATAACTCTCATCCCAATCCACCTCAAAGGTTTGCTGTTTGGAGGAAAAGAGGAGAAGGAAGGAGGATTATATATGCTCACTGCCTTGATTAATAAATTGATAAAGGCAGAATAAAAATCTATTTAATAATCTCAAGACTGCTTAATGATTATCTGTCCTCATTATCCACCATATTCATCTCAGGAAGGCAAATGAACTGGTGCACAGAAAAGATCTTTTTAAAATTTATTTATCAAGTTTTATTCTGTCTAAATAACTAGATTAACTAGATTGCTGATGCCAAAACAAGTTCATAGTGCAAATGAAGCACCTGATTATTCTGTACATAATAATAAAAATAGTAATTACTATGGTTAATCTTCAATTCGATTTTCAGTCTGGGACTGGTAAAACTTAACAGTTCAAGTCCTAACCAAAGAACTAAGAGCTGTTAAGGTAGCATTAGAGTATATAAACAGTTCCGAGTAGAGTGATTTTTTGCAAAATCAGGATATTCAGATCTAATAACTTCAGGATTTCCATGTATCTAGGCAGCCCTTTGAGTATTGCTCGAAGAGCTCCTATTACTATTGGTACAATGGATTTCTTCCTCCATAATTGCTAAACTTGAATTTGCAAATCATGATTATTTTGTTATATTTTCTAGCTGCTTCTCTTCAATTTATGTATCACCTGATATTGCAATATCAATATTATTTAAGATGTAATATTCAATTCACAGCACAGGACTGGTAAAAACTTAAGAGTTCAGATCACTTCCAGCTGGCTCTGTGGGCAGACATGCTCCGGGACAACTCTCGTCCCAAATATTCGAATCTGCTTCGCCGGTGGGCTCTTTGGAGCCTAGGCTGCCCTGAAGGAGCGGCTGACTGTAGGGGCGCCTTCTGGGATGCCCAGGGCGGTGGCAATCGCCCTGGAGTTGCCCAGATAAGCTCCAGGAGCCACAAAGACAGAGGCGGCCACCCCTGATGTCAGCCACCATTTCCAGCAGAGCAAGGAGCGGAGAGTGAAAGCAAATACAAACAGCAAGTGGATTCGAGGTGAGACATTATTTCCAGTTGACTGAAGGCAGATGGCTCTGCTTCTGAAGTTTGCTCCACTTCAGAAACTTTAAAAAAAAGAATTGGAAGGGGAAAGGAAGGATTCCCCCCCCCCCTTCCATAGACTGTGGGGCGGTTTTGGTTAATTTCTCTCTTTGAAGCATCGGCTGATGTAGGAAGAGGGGAAATGTTCTGAATTCACCCTAAACCTGGCATTATGGATTAAAAATTTGAAGATTTTAACTTTGACTGTGTATTTCTTGGCTGGTTGGGTGGTGTGCCCCCCTTGACAGATGGGGGGGGGAGCAGGGCTGAAAACTGATCCCTGTGGACTGATTTTTTTTTCATGGATTGTGTCACTTCCTCTTGAAAGGCCTCAACAAAGGAGTGGTTTGTGACATCAGCATTATCTGTTGTTTTTTTAAAAATAGAGAGACTTGGGTTTGTGCCTTGGAGCTGTCTCCTTGCCAACCACAGAGCTGCATAATTTTTTTCCCTGGGCTCAGAGGGAAAACTCCAGTCTTCAGTGCTCGCCTGAAATGGATGTCCTGAACTGCTGAACTGTTTTACAACACCTACTCGGTGACTGCCTTCATCTGCCTATCCAGTTTATCACCAAGTGGATTAAAACTCTGCTGTCTATTTGGAGTACCTACTTGAAGAATTTGAAATTGAACAATGCCTTCTAAAGGAGCTAAAAAACAACCTTATACTTATTAAGTTTATACTTATATAAGTTTATAAAGTTTATAAGTATATAAGTTTATAAGTTTATACTTATAAGTTTATACTTATAGGTATAAGAGTTGTATATAACTCTTATACAGAGTTAATTCAAAATATATCTTCTGCGCCACCCTCCTCATCCTCCATACCAGCAACACAAAGACCCTTATCAGCATTTTATCAACCAGAAAAGGCTGGGCAGGGATCAAAGAAGATGCAGGCGCTGTTACAATCAATGGAAGAAGTCAAACAGGGACAACAGGACCTGAGAGCAGACATGAAAAAAGACTTGGCAGAAATAAAAAATGAATTTAAAAATGTACAACAAATAGCGGCAGTTAACATACAAAGGATAGGCAGGGTGGAGGAAAGATCAGATAGGGTAGAGAAAAAATGGAGTTACTTCAAAAAGATAATCAAAATTTGGAAAACATGGTTGTCAGCATGGATCTGGAAAGATTGTCCTTTTTTAAGATTTCAAAATGTAATTGAGGTGGTGGGAGAGGATCTTAAAAATATCTTTACAATTTTGGCAGATTTTATTGGAAGGGAGAAGGATCAAATCTGGTGGGACATTGATCAGGCTTACAGAGTTAATTCAAATTATGCAAGACTACACAATGTCCCAATTTTTTTTTAGGAGATCCACAAGGGATGAGGTACTAAGGGCACAGAGGGGACAACCCTTGAGGTAGAGGGTTAGGGAAATTGCAGTGCTTAAACAGATTCCAAAAAAGATAAGTGAAACAGGCACAAATACCAATTTCTATCTAAAAAATTATAGCTTAAAGGAATTATGTTTAGGTGGCTGATGCCAGGTTTGTTAATATTGTGAGAGGAAAAGGGAATTAAATAATACAAAGGAGGCAAACGCTTTCTTTAAAGAACACAATGTCTTCCTAGGTGGTGGTGAACTAGGAGCTACTGGGAGAAATGACGTTGGGACACCAATAGAGTGGAAGCCCACTGTCACCCCCTTGGATGATGGGAAGGGTGCATCACCCACAAGGCTAAGATCACAAGACAAGAAATAATTGTTAAAATTGATATTTGGTAATATCACTATGAAAGTGATATTATTTGGTAATATCACTATGGGAAGTGGAATTCTGTTTAAATTGTGTATATATTTAAAACTGTTAAAGCAGAGATGGTCCAGCTGACAATCAATGGAACATTTAATATATAGAACTCACTATATGATACTAAAACATTGGTATATGCCAGTGATGGCTAACCTTTTTGCCATTGAGTGCCAAAAGCAGGGGAAACGCGGCAGGGGGGTGTCGCCTGCAGGCCCATACCCATAATTCTATGCACTCCACCAATTATCCCTGTGCTCACGTGCCTATCAATATGGCTCCGTGTGGCACGCATGCCATAGGTTCACCATCACGGGTATATGCTGTCAACTTTGAAAAACATTGGTGGGCACTGTTTTCAAAGCTGCCACTTTAAAAGGATAGAAATAGTTAATTTTGAGTGAGGGTTGTTACAGTGAAAGACGTCAAGACAATTAAGGGTGACATCAGCAATGTACTTTGAGATTGGAGTGTGTGACTACAAGGGGTGGAGTTCCCTTTAGTGGAAAGAATATATTCCTGTGTTTGAGTGGGAACTTTCAGTTTGCCAGTATGGAATAAGCGTGCCAGTTTCTTTTATTTCCTAATAAAGATAAATATGGAGAATGGACTCGAATTATTCATTTTAGTTAAGATTTACTGGAACCTTGACATATGCTAGTTACTCAATAGAACTTTTGACATGTAGAATGTATAAAATGATAGAACACTGTATGATATATTACATATTTGATATTGGAACAGATAACCTCGAATAACAATCTGTTGTATCAAAATGGATCTTTTCCCTATATCCTTTTCCTTTTGTATGGGAAAAAACAATTAAAAATATTATTTAAAAAAACCTTAAAGAGTTCAAATCCTAACCAAGGACTTAAGACTTGTTGCCTCTTAGGTAAAATTTGAGTTCTGAGTAAAGTGATTTCTTGCAATGTCAGAATATTCAGGTTTAATAAGTTCAAAATTTCCTTGCATCTAGGCAGTCCTTTTTTTATTGCTCCAAGGGCTCCTAATAAGTATTAGGAACATTTATGGTTGTTGCTGTTACATTTTTAATTATATTTTATGTTCAAAGAGTACAATTCCCCTTCTAAATCAAAGGGAAATTGCACTCTATGTGAACAATCAAGTACAATTTGAGATTTTTTTCTGAATTCTACAGTGAAAAAGCTAATCATTGTGTTGTTGTTAAGAGTTTTTACCAGTTTAGACTGTGGGTACCAGTGAATCCTTCTATAGTGAAAAAGCTAATAATTGTGCTGTTGTTAAGAGTTTTTACCAGTTTAGACTGGTACCCACTCTGACCCTATCTGGATGAACTATCTTGCTTCAACTATTCAAGGTCTTATGACAATTATTTTCATGTCCTCTATATAGGAATACTTTTATAAACAATCTGAAAATTCAAACTATGCACTCTCATAAAAATGGTCATATAAAGGCAATGATCATGTCTACTTCATCACTTCATGTCATCTTATAGATTGCCAGTACATTTCCAGACCCAATTTAAAGTCCTAACCTTGCTTTTAATGACCCATCCCATTCTCTCAAATTTAACAGTAAGTTCAACTGGTCTTCACCAATACTAAAAATCCAATCAATAGGGTGTCTTGTTTATATATTGTTATATTTAAATGGTAAAACCAATTTTCCATGGTTTTTAAAATATTTGTTTCAATAATTTGGACTTTGATTCTTTAACAATGTTGGAAAAAATATCCATCTGGGTTCTGCTCCAAGTGGGGAAACAGACACTGGAAACATGGAGACTGCTTGGAAAGTTGGTTTAATGGTGGCCAGGAATCACATGGCTTGAGTTCTTGAGCAGAAAAGGGATCACATGCTTCAAGGTGAAGAACCAAAAAGGCAAGGGAGTGAAAGATTCTGAGTTTATACCCTCTGTCAAGCCCCACCCTAGTGTTTCCTGTTCCTTTATAAGAAATCTATCCTGATTGGTTGAGACTCCCAGGGGGTGAGGGTTTTAGCTAGCTTTGTAGGCTGTCTCCCAAGCTTGTTTGGGCTGTGTCATGAGTTTAATTTCTGTTGCTAGATGGGCCCTATTGAGTTGTAGATGGGATGCTGAGGACTAATCCTTCCTTTGTTGGATCTTGGGTGAGGGCATCTGCTTACTAATAGACCAGCTATCTCTTAAGTGCAAGCATCTGCTGTGGGCTATTCAGTGTGGGGGTTATTAAGAGTGAGTCAGTTTCCCGCCTAAAACATGTTTTTCCATCAAGGGAAATATAATATTCTGCCTTTTTAGTATTTCCTAAAATACTTCATTCTTCTATGCGGGGTGAGTGCTAATTTCCTACAACAACTTGGAAAAATTGAAAAATTAAGTTATAAATCTTTTTAAATGTAAATGTAAAAATTATGTTTGTTGTCAAGATACCTTTTGCTATTAGTACAGCAAAATACTATTAGTCACAACTTCTAAAAAGCTACACTTAGGATAAGAGTATGATGTTAAATGTCAATAGAGAGTACCTTCCAAACGTGGTATCTATGACTGCTATCAATTTAAGGCAAAGTAGACTGCATGACTGCACCCGACTAGGAAAGACTGATACATACAGAGCTCAATTCGTTTGCTTTAAAAAGTGTATTCCAAATGAGAAATTATTTCCAAGCATTTCATTTCTTATAAATTCAGGTACAACGTTTAAACCATATAGATCGGTCCCTGATAAGCATGGAGAGCTTGGAATGGAAAAGTTTGGTTTCAGCGTAACACTTGGACAAGCAGACGCTAAACGATGGCAGGCATTTTGCTTTACTTCTGGAGCACATACCGAAAACGGACTCTAAAGTCTGGTGAAATTAAAATTTCGCTCCATGAACTGTAAGTTGTAGAACTGGACAAGGAGATGTTTTAAAATAATCGCTGTTCGATATGTACGGGAAAATAAGGGGCGCAGATGTGAAAAGTTTCCGGGACACAAGACGTGTCTCTCTCTCCTTCCGACCATTTCTAGATTCCCGGGCGGTCAAAGCACTCACCCAAGCAACCAACTGAGGAGGAAAGAGGCCGCCAGTATCATTAGACGACGGGGCAGCACCTCCTTCATCGTCTCCTCCGTGCACTTCTTCGGGCCAGGGGTTGGCGACGCATCCTCTCGGTGGCTGTTGCTGTTGATTACGAGACAGGAGCAAGCCGAGGAGGGACTTCTCATGGGACGGGCTCGTAGAAGGGGCGTCGGCGGCCTTCCACAACCCTCTCTCTCTCCCCTTTTCCCAAATTAAACCAGAAGCCCGTCTTCTTCGTGTCCCGTCGCTTTGAGGCGAAATGTGACGCGTCAACCACAGAAGCCCTAAGGAAGGGGAAGAGAACGCGATGAACATTCTGCGCCTGCGTACTGAAAAATTACCCAAGCCCACCAACTTCCTCTGAAGAGCGAGGTCCAACCGCCCGGGTGTAGCAGTGACGCTTCTCTAAAAGACGATATCTAATTGGCTTCTGCTCTAAGACTATGCCCTCTTTCTGATAACGTCAGGGGAGTTGCTACAAGCAACGCCGGGAACGCAATTCATTTGACGTTAAGGGTTGAAAAGTAGCTGGTGGGTTTGTGCATTTTTAAAAAAGAACTTCTGGCAAGGTAGACATATATCGGGGGCTAATCCAATGTCTTGGTTTGTTTTAAACATTTTGTCTGAGTGGAAATTAGAATTGTTATCAGGCAGGCAGAGATAGATTTTTTATGGTTTTTTTGAATCCTGTTGAATGCTCCAGAACCAGCCTTATCGCCACATCGCAGGTAGTTGAAAGCAACAGGCCAAGTCTGTTTACCATATTCACAATTTATTTGTTTATTAAATCTATATGCTATATACCAGGGGTGGGTTCCACTTACCTTTACTACCGGTTCTACTACAAGCATGCTGCTCTGCACTCTACTGTGCATGCTTACAACACTTAGAGATGCCCATTCTGCTGCAGAAAAAAAAGAAATTGTGTGGGAGGGCCCAGCTGAAAACTGTAAGAACCGGTTTGGTGACATCATCCAGTAATCTGAACCAGGAGCAACCCATCACTGCTATATACTCTCAAAACTATGCTACAGTTTGTACTTGATGAACTTCTAGTCAAGAGAGTTAAAGGGGGGGGGGCCGGGAGGGGTAAA
>JANHFP010005843.1:0-10263 GCA_032468135.1 Calamaria suluensis | reverse complement strand
ATGGTGGAGGACAGGAAGGCCTGGAGGAATGTTGTCCATGGGGTCGTGATGGGTCGGACACGACTTCGCAACTAACAACAACAACAAAACCTTATGTCAACAGATAAAGGCAAAATGCATCAATTACCACAGCAAACGAGAAAAACCTATACACAAAATCCACCTGCCCCTTCTAACAAACTTAAAAGACTCAAGATTCATCCCATCCCTAAAAGGGCCCAACAGGAAAGACTGTAATGATGGACCTGTTAAGGCCAACCTCTTCAATACATTCTTTGGTTCAGTGTTTGCAAGCAATGGCTCATGCCCCTCATGTCCTAGTTGTACCACAACTAATTGCAACTATCTACTACATATAAATTTTACAGAAGATAACATTGAAAAGGCACTATGCAGCCTAAAACCATCTCTATCTATTGGCCCTGATGGATTATGTACCTACTTCTTAAAAAAGCTTTCCACGGCCATAGCAGAACCTCTAAGCATAATGTATGAAATATCTATGAAATCTAATCTATGAAATATAGTACCTATGGACACCAGCCATGGTCATCTCTGTCTTCAAAAAGGGTGACCCCAGCCTAATTGAAAATTACAGACCAATCTAATTGTGTTATGTCACCTGAAAACCCATGGAATAAACCAATCCATTACTTTCCATTTAGAGACAAATTCTCTAGCAAGTAGTTTGGTTTCAGGAAAAAAATGTCCTTTAATTTACAAAAACATGGACTTTACAACTTCACCAGGATAAAGCAATAGACATAATCTACACAGACTTCTGCAAAGCCTTTGTATCTGCTAACATTTCTCCACTCCATGGACTCTGGCAATGACAGCCGAAACGCTGCCTTCTAATCAGCGGCTCCTAGGGCTGATCTGGGCAATTCGGGGTGATTGCCATCGCCCCTCTCAACCCAGAACAAGCCCCTAAAGTCAGCTCCATAGAGCCCACCAAAGGGCAAAAATCCAGTTGCATGAGACCAGCCCGTCCCAGATACGGCTGTCCATGCCCACACCGGAAACGAAAACCCACTCATTATTACTCATTATGATACCAATCATTCTCAGAGTTGGATAAATAGAATCTTTATCCAGGATGCCCCAAATCGCTCAGATCAGCTCTAGGAGCCGTGGGTTAGGAGGAGGCATTTCAGCTTCCATTGCCAGTGTCCACGGAGCGGAGAGCTGTTAGCATATACTCATCTTGCTGAGCCAGGATGAAACAATGTATCAGTTGATTTCTCAGTCAGCCTGCTGGCTCCTGCAGCAAGGACTTTCTCCAATTTCTTCAATAAACAGTAAGCCAAAAGGGGGGTGGAGGGTTCCCCTCCATATTAAGCAGCAGCTTAAGCGGCTCCCTTTCTGGCTTTATTGACAGGAGAGGGAGGAAGAGATGATATAAATAATATTTTTATATTTTGCATTTTGGCACGATGGATTAAACTTTGAAATGGATTTGTTTGTTTTTTGCTTGGTTTGACGGCAGTCCCCCCTGGAGTTGAAAGGGAAGGGGGGCTTCTTCTCAAGCTCTCAGAGTGCAACTTTTACTCTTTTTTTCTTTTGGTCTCATCAACCCTTCTCCTGGATGTGCCAGTGAGAAAGAGAAATGACTTTGGGTTTATCAAGCTGTTTTGGTGAGCTTGGAAAGCTGACTTAATGCCTGGATTGTAAGTGTCAAAACAACAATGCAAGCTGTAGGACCTGTTTCTCCCTGAACCTGGTAGATAAAACCCTCTTGGTGTAATTAAAGCTCTCATTCCTGGAAGGGAATCTTCTGAATAAAGAAAAAAAGCTGGACAATTGGAACTTCACCTAATTTGTGGAACTTTAATTGTTTCGCTCTGTGTCTATTGACATCTTCCTGTGCAGAACTATTTCAAGAAAATTTCTGCTGACTGTCTGCAATACAATTTTGGTGAATTGGAATTTGTGACAATGCCCTCGAAACCAAAAAAAAACAGTGTCAGTACCAGCTTTGGCCACAGCCAGTCCAGCAGGGCAAAGGTCAGTTGCAGCCTTTTTACAACAAGAAAAGATGAACCCTACTGAAGCAATTATAAAAGCAATTGCAGACTTGAAGCAAGGAATGGCTGACATGAAAGAGGATATGGACTGTTGAGTCTTTGTGACTCTGTGTTTATCTGTTGTTGCTTTAAGGAGCTCTGTGAACAGAATATGTAATTATACTAATTATGGGTTGATGTCTATAAGAATAGGGGAGTTACAGGATACTGCGACTTTGATGGTCACAGCTTGTATTTGTCATAAGCTGTGATGGATTCAGAGTCCAAAGAGTTGGCTTGAAGTAATAAGCCATACTCTAGCCATCTTTGAAGGTTGGTAAATATGTACTGGTCATGTGCATGGTCATGTCTATGTTAGCATGCTGGCTGACTGTAATATGTAATTTGTAAGATGTAAATAGTTATCATTGTAAATATATTCCTTGTAGTATCAAAAACTGTGTTTGAGAGCATTCTGAATGTATATGTAAATCTAGATATTTGGTTGTATCTAACCAGTATACTTCTGTGGTTAATCAAGACCATAACACTGGCAAAAGTTTTGCAGAAGTTAAACAAGAGCTAAAAGAAGTAAAGCAGACTATGTCAGAAAACAAAGGATAGGTGAGATGGAGAATAGAGCAGAGAAGACAGATCAAAGGAAGGCAAACCTAAAGAGAGTGGGAGAGAGGAGGCCCGAAAGCCTACACCTGAAGACATGGGAGGGCTGTCACCAAGTAGGCTAAGATCTCAAGATAATGATTTATAAATGTACTGCGTAAAATGTTAAAGAGGTAACTAGAAAACTGGAAACTAAATGAGGCATTAAGGTGGTTTTTTTTGTTTTAGACACGGGAACAGGATAGACCGGCTGTCAATCAATAGAACTTCAAAAATTGTAATATGATATAAATTTTATATTTACTTATGTGATATACCAACCATATAATCCCGGAAAGCAAGTTGTAAAAAATTTGGTTCAGCACCCTTCCTATACCCTTCACCCTTTTCCCTACCCCCAAGAAAACCAATAAAATTGTATTGCAAAAAAAATAACTAGTCAACTAGTACAGTATATCTCCAAAAGTTGGAGTAGTAAAAGTTTAAAAACACTAATTAAAATAGTTGAGAAGGATGGCTAACCTTTTAGTAGACTAGGTCACCCAACCTTCATAGGTAAGTGAAGGTCAGATCATTGTGAAGCCATGTATTTCAACCTTCATTGGTAAGTGAAGCCATGTATTTTGTATTTTTCCTTAATTTTGAAGGGTGAAATTGGGGTATTACTGTAAAAAAACATTCCCCTATTAATCCTCTTTTATAATATAGCTGCAGTCTACCTCTTTCAGCTTTAAAGCAGTGGGGAATGGTGTCATTGTGGTCAGAAGAGTTGTTCAGTAGCCAGAGATATAATTCATACATTATATATAGACTTTAGGTTGCTGTCCTTTCACTAGGTGAAGAATTTGGGCTATTTGGATTTATTATATTTGCCTTTCATCAGTTAGAATTCTGGATTCTTTACTGCTGCCAGGGCTGTTCATTAAATTATGCATACACAAAACTATTATTCATCCCACACTTTTTAATTTTATGGGGTCATAGTGCAGACCTGATATGATGTAGTAACTTGAATGAATCGCAGTTTTATCTGCTGGAACAAATTGACTTTGAAGTACCTGTCTACGTCCCTATGAGTTGTCATCCAGCATGTCAGTTTTCAAATACAGCCTCTGATAAGACACCTGGCAGCTGATATTTTCAATTTAAATTAAATTCAAACCAAGTTTTACCCTCAGTTCTCCAGAGCACTGGAAAAGCTTCAGTAGTAATTGTTGCTGAATGAGATAGTTCAAGCTATTTGTTTGAGATGGGAGAACAGGGAGGATGCTTGTTGCTTCTGTTCAGCAATAAACTGAAAAAAACCCAGCCCCAGACCCTTCACAATTTACTTACTTAGATTTAAAAATCCTAATCTACTCCACAATAAAAGGAGTCCTGTTAATAACAGTAGATCTGACATTTCCCATAGCATATATTGTTGAAATTTCTGATGTAAATTCATCATTATGTAAACTCAGAAGTAAATGTGATACTTTCTATAAAGTATGTTTACAATTGTAATCTCTGTAGCATACAGATTATCTTGATTATGCCACTCGAATATTCTGATTGCTGCAGGACATGATTTAAACAGAAACCAACCTGTCCAGTTAGAAATGTATTTCCATTCCAAAATGTCCAACTGGAACCTTCTTTCTTGAGGACTGCTACAGAGCACTGAATCCTGATACAACCTGAAACCTTTTTCAAATATTTTGACACCAGCTTCCTCAAATCTCATCCGTCTCCCTGTCTCCCTCCCTCCAGCTACCTCATTTGTCTCACTGTCTCCCACCCTCCTGCTTCTCCTCACACAAATAGCAGCTGCAGCCCACGTTTTGTATATATCTGCAATCCTCAATCAGAATACTATAGTACTTTTTGAGGTATGTTTTATGGCAAATTATGCTCTAAGAACCAGGCTTTAGGAGAGAGTCTGTTCCAATTTGGAGTCATCACTGATTCTTGCCCACAGTTCAGTTGGGCAAGTTTTGGGTTTGTTTTGTGGGGGGAGAGCAAGCGTGCATCCAAGTCTGTCACGTCTCAGAACACGCAATCCCTTTTATATTCAAGTATGTTTACAACCCTCTCCAGCAGATGTAACTTCCGGAATGGATTGCTGAAAGTAATAAACGGCTTGCAAGCGTTTTGGTCATAAATTGGCCAGCAGAGGGCAACACGAATCCAACGTCTATTCCCTAGCCGGATGTGTCGTCACAGCAGAATTTCCTTTTCCGACATACACAATTCTAGCCAAGGTAAGGGCGGGTTGGGTTTTTTTAATATTATTTATTTATTAAAGAAGCTCCTTTTCCCGTTCTGGCTCGTTACAATAGTGGGATCTCCAGTATTGACTACAGAAAAATGACAGCATAGTTATTTCAACATGGAGGGAACGAAAGTGCATTTGTTTAGAAAGTAAAATCACTATAGGGAACAGGAGGGGCACAACTCCAGCCCGAAAACTGGAATGAAACCTTGCACCACAACGGCCCCTCTATTCCATTGTTTACCATCTATCTTTGTTTGTTACCATCTATCATTGTTTACCATCTGTCTTAGGACTGCCTTTCTCAAAAGGCAAATTACACCTTTCATTGGCACTAGCGTATTCATTGTGTACCAACAGAAATAATTTTGCTGCACAAATTAATTTTGTATTATTTAAGGAATGGCGCATAGTAAGAAACCTCTGCTCAGATATTTCAGAAATAGAATTCTTATCACAGTTACACATGGGGGGGAATGATGGCAGAGAAACTGTAGAGTCAGATTAACAGGAAGAGCAACTTGATAAATGGTATTACTTTTATCCCACCTTTATTAGTTGCACAAGGGGCATGACACTTCTAAAATAACCTTTAGTATTCATAAGGTGAATTGGCACTACAGATCCCTTAGATACAATGAATAGGTTGGGAACAACTGTTCATAAAATGGAAACACATAATTAAGAAGTATGTGCACTAATTACCAATGTTACTACATTGATAGTGGTTGTCAAAGGAATTTTTCATAGCCAGAAAATATTACAGTTTCAAATAACATTGCTGTGTAACAGTAAAGCTTGTCTCTTCTCTCTTCTTTGTAGCCCCCTCAGTGATACTCAATTTCATAGAAAGATGTAAGTCCTTTTGGTATCTCTAATTCAAAAGAGCCCTGCATTTTTTTTCTTTCTGATCTGCCTTCTGAGTACCAAGTGGTATAATCAAACCATCAACCCTTAGTGAGAACATTTTTATTGATTAAATTGTTGAAAATTGTTTATTATATGTGGTGACCAGTTATCTACCAAGCCACTGGTAAATTATTTTGTTTCTAGATAATATGAACTCCATCATAATATGATATTGTGAAGAACTGTGAGGCAATGGCGAAAAATATACTCTGTGTCCAACTGGAACATACCATAAGGCAACGTTGGCAGAAAGTGTTGTACAAGAGGCAGTCATTTCCTGATAACTATGTGGATCAAAGTTTCTTAGAGAAATTGCGGAAGAATATCCATGCACGCAAGTATCAGTACTGGGCAGTGGTATTTGAATCTGGAGTGTTAATACAACAACTATGTAGCGTCTGTGTCTTTGTGGTCATCTGGTGGTACATGGATATGGGCCTGTTGGCTCCCCAATGGCTGTTTGGAGCTGGCTTGATCACTTCCCTGATTGGTTATGTACTCTTTGATGCTACTGATTCAGGAATAGAAAGAAATCTCAGTGGCCAGACACGATGGGGAGATCTGAAGAATTCTGTGGTATTTGTGGCATTCACCTATGGCTTCTCTCCTATCCTGAAGACCTTAACTGAGTCTATCAGCACTGATACAATTTATGCTATGTCTGCTCTTATGCTCCTAGGACATCTGATTTTTTATGATTATGGGGCAAATGCAGCTATTGTGTCCAGTACACTGTCCCTCAACATGGCTATCTTCGCTTCAGTCTGCTTAGCCTCACGGTTGCCACGGTCCTTACATGCCTTTGTCATGGTGACATTTGCTATCCAGATATTTGCCTTATGGCCTATGCTACAAAAGAAGCTCAAAGCTCAAACCCCCCATTGTTACATGATAGCTACCTTACTCTTTGTTTTATCTGCCTTAATGGGACTACTAACCATTTCCAGTGTTGGCACTGTTCTTTTTGCTCTCCTTTTGATTGCCATCTCATGTCTGTGCCCTTACTGCCTCATTAGGCTGCAACTCTTCAAAGACAATATCCATGGGCCTTGGGATGAAGCTGAAATCAAGGAAGATCTATCCAAGTTTCTTATGTAGACCAGGAATCCACACTTTGGGGTTCAATTCTTCCAATTATCCTAGTCCCAGCTAATGATTGTTTATTAACTGAAGCAATTAAAGCAAGCAGGAATAAAATACCTTTGAAAATGCCTGAGAACAACTATTTATAACCTAATATTTTTCCAATAAAAGTTTTTTTAATCAAGAACCATGTGTGTCAGCCTCTATAATGCTTGCTTGCTTTCAGCTGTCATAGTAACAGGAGGGGGACGTTTTATTGGAGAGAGGGAAGTGAGCTGGTGGAGATATCTCGGGAAAGAGAGGAAAACTCTCACTGTCTTTGTAGCAGCTGCAGGGAGTGCTGATAGCAGTCAAGGTCAACCATTCCAGCATACTAGATAGATGGACCATCTGAAGAAGCACCTCACATGACATCTTGGGGAGATGTAGATTAGACATTCAACTTGGGTCCTTGGGGGAGGGATTTTGGGATGTCATTTTCATGCCTATTGCCTCAGTCTTTGCTTTCCTTTTGTTTTATTCAGTTCAGTAAAAGTACCTTTCTCTACAAACATGGAGTTGGGGTTTTTCTTTCTTGAGTTTTGAACGGAGGCACATCTGACATTAAGCAAAGTCTGCTTTAATAGCCATCCCAGAGAAAACTCTACCGTGGGGGCTGAGGAAAGAATGTCTGACCAAGAGGATATGGGAGCTGCTGGATCCCTCCCTCCCCTGACATTGTGTATTTAGTTAAGTTCAGCTAATAGATATAAAAGTAATGCAGGCAGTCCTCATTTAGTGACTACTTCATTTAGTGACTACCTCATTTAGTAACTTCATAATTATGAGGGAGATGACAAACTAAATTTGCAACCAATCCACACGAGTTGCAGGTGTATAAAACAAAACAAAAAAGCTGAAGAGCATAAGCACAGGTGGTTATACTTAATGGCTGCTTCACTTGCAGGTCCCAATTGTCACTAAACAAGGACTACCTGTAAAACAGTAGTTTATCAAATTTCTACAAAGGCTATTTTACCTGAGGGGCTGGTTTACAAATAAAAATCATGAAAATATAGTAAACATTTTTGGAGGTGGGTGAGGTTTTATGAGGTTTTATGTTGTAGGTTTTTAATATTGTAAATTGCATACAATCATTTGTGTGTGAGTTGGGTGGCCATATAAATGTGTTTAATAAATAAGAGGTGTTAAAAAGCAGTATTAAAACAAGGTTAAAACATTAAAAATTACAAGGCAGGGGAAGTGCCCTCAAGCCATCAGCCAGCCCCAAGGTTATGTGAGCCTCCATGCCAGGTCTTGAAGCCCTTGAGATTTTGTGCAGAATGGGGGCAGTTTCAACTCTGGGAGCAAGATATTCTATAGCAGTGATGGGGAATCTGCCATAGGTGTCACGCAGAGCCATATTGTTGGACAGTCAAGCACAGCTCCAGCACACTGACCAGCTGATTTTCAGGCCTTCTGGGCCCACTGAAAGTCAGGAAACAGGCTGCTTCTCGCCTCCAAGGGGGTGGGGAATGCCCGTTTTTCACTCTGCTGTCTCCAGAGCCTCTAGGAGTCAGGGAAGGGCAAAATAGGCTTTAAATAAATTTAAATGTATTTATTTATTTATTTAAATAATAAATAAATAAATAAATAAATAAATAAATAAATAAATAAATAAATAAATAAATAAATAAATAAATTCCCCCCAGAGGCCCTCCGGAGGCCAGAAATGGCCTGTTTGCCAACTTCTGGTCCCACTGGAAGTCTGGAAACAGGCCGTTTTTGGCCTTGGGTGGGGGAGCTGTTTTTGCCCTCCCCAGACTCCTAGAGACCCTGGAGCCAGCAGAAAACAAAAAACGGACTTTCTGGAAGTCCCCAAATGAACGATTTCTTACCTCCAGAGGGCATTGCATTATGTGTATGGGCATGCTTTCAGCACCAGAAGAAAAAAAGGTTAGCCATCACTGGGGTAGGGGATAAAGATTTTCCTTGCAAATAGCATTTAAATTCCTATAATTTAAACAAATGTAATGAGCTGTCCTTCTCCTGGAACACCTTGGGTCTCACTGATGTGATGAACCCTCGTGTGAGGTTTTTGTCTATGCATTACTGCAATTCATCCAATTCCTGGAAAGTCATAGCATAAAGTTTTGGTTTAGGTAGTTTGGCTCCCAGTAAAATCTTGATGGCACAATCCTTAGTCCTGGGGGGGGGGAGTTCATCTGAGTCCACTTCGTTGAAAACATTAATTGAATCCCAGTATTCTCTGGGGATGCCTATTCTCTGGGGATGCTACTACCTCACTCTGCAGTATTTTAGACTGGTGGGGTTCCTCATTCCAAATTAATTCATCATTAGGGAATTGGAAGGTCCCCTTTGTCCAGTCCACCCTTGGGTTCCACTTCTTTAACCAGGATAGCCGCAGAACTAGGGCCCAGTCCATCCCTAGTGACACATTGAAAACAATAGTTTTGGTATGATTTACCATCATTAGTTTGAGTGGTTCAGTGCCAAACGTGGCCGGGGCACCCTCTGCAGTGGACCCATTAAGTTGGCAGAACAAAACTGGGTTTTTAGTGGCCTTAGTTGAATGCCCAATTCCCCGACCAGAGTCAGGCTTTTTGAGTTTCCCATGCATCCTGAATCTAGAAATGCTTTAAGTCTTACTTTTCTGCCTGTTACCAGAATTAACAGTTCTATAGGGGTTGTAAAGAGCTTGACAACCCCAATCACCAAAGGGTCTTCATAGTCGCTCTCCGACTGATTGGGTTCCTCCACCGGAAGGGTCAGAGTTCCTCGCACCGTAATTGGCAGCAGTGCTTGAGGCAATGTTCTCGAACTCGACCATTGAGAGTCTAAATTGAAATTTTGTGTGGTGGGGTTCTCTCACAGTCTTCAGCCTCTTTGTGGTCACTGCCCTGGGCAGACATGGTGTGCACAGTGCCCATAGTAGGGCTGTTACCTCTCTGGGTTGACCAGTTTGCAGTTCTTGCCTAATGTTCTTTCCTCCAATCTTCCCAAGAAACCAGGACTTTTGAAACTGCAGTTGTTCCAAAAGGAGCTTTTATTGAAAGGTTTGTAATAACGAGCTCTAGGCTAGAACGGAAGCTTCTCACTTAAAGCAATGCTAATGAAACCCTTCCCATACTACATTGTTGCAGGGAAACAGAAAGTTTATATAGAGACTAGCTGTACCCGGCCAAGCGTTGCTGTGGCTTAGTCTGGTTAAATGGAAAAGAAAGAAAAAAGAAAGTGCATGTTTCTTTTCTTTTTTAAAAAAAAATAGTCTTTATTGGTTTTAAAACATTAAAATACCCATGTTTACATTTCCTTACTTTTTATCCTTATCCAAAAATCTTCAAAAAAATTATGCTAACATGGAAAATAAATACATCTAAATTGAAATTAACA
>JANHFP010005839.1:98359-108439 GCA_032468135.1 Calamaria suluensis | reverse complement strand
CCACTCACAGCTATTTGTCTCCAGAATCACTTTCAGTGTGCCAATGGCCAGTGTATACTCAAAAAACAGCAGTGTGACTCCTTTCCGGACTGCATTGATGGTTCTGATGAACTTTTCTGTGATAATTCACTTCTTACTGGTAAGTTGGTATTGTAAAAGGCCTCCTATTGTTAATTATCTTTGCACAATTTGTGTTCGGCTAACATTCCCAGCATTCCTAGCCAACAGCTACAAAAGGAAATTGTGAAGCTTTTCAGCCCAACACAACTGGAAGCTATCAGTTCATAAAGGCAAGTTTGGATCCAGGGATCACTGTTTGTTCTCTTGAGTCTAGAAAAGCAAATACAGTTCTTTACTAGTGCCAAGGCTTAATACATCTGTCCTTGAAATGTAGTGCTCTTCAATGGTCCTTTGCAGTTTTCAGAAAGCTGTCATTTTTCTTTCTTCAGATGCAGCCAAATCCACATCCTGTGAAAAAACAACTGTGTAAAATAAAGTCAAAAGGCCAAAGCAGATGCAATTCCGTCTTGTCCCCCTGGGCCTTTGGTTCAGATTGGCTTTAATCCCTGCATCGTTTATGCTAACCATAAATGCCATTTTCTGACTGTAGATGGTTTGATAATGATTCTGCATTTTCAACCCTAGGACCTCTGTATGTGCTGGGGTTGAGGGAAAAAGTACTTAGAGATAGCCGTCCTCTGATAACCTCCAGAGGGTTGTAAAAGGAATTGAACCAGCTATTTTCCATTAGAATGATTACCATTGATAGCTATGTTGCAGTAGAGATAAACTTATACAGAAAAGAGCCACAAGGGTCCTTGTAATAAAATGCTATAGATTGTGTTCTAGATGCACTGGATTACAAGTCCCATCATCCCATGGTCAAAAAAAAAGACCAAAACTAATTTGGACTATGTATTCCTTGGGCCAACCTAATATGGGAAACTGCAAGTTACCATGAGCCAACCACCATCAAATCCCCGCTAATGGAATTTGCATATGAATAAAACGAAGTAAACTGAACACTGAAAAGGACTATTGAAGTTATGAAGAGAACATGCATGAAATATTGGTTCTATTTGAATGCTTCTTTCAATACATTAAACCTTCTGGGTTCCTAAGAGATGTTAGATTGGTTCCAGATTTGAGGAGACCCTTATCAATGTGTTATAGTTGGGTTATAGTCAACTCTGCTAGTTGACAAAGGTTGCTAAAGTAGATATTGTGAGAGTGGGAAGGAGTCACTCTCAAACCAGGAAAGGTGATACAATTGCAGATTCCACATCTTCCTTCCTTTGCACAGTGTTTCAGTGCAAACTGGTATATGTATGTGTCTTGCTAGTAAGTTTATTGAAAGCTTCATTTACTGTGATTTGTAAAAAGATGATAAAAGGGAGGCAACATCTGGTTTACTATACTAGACAGCTGATACAAGATGACAGGAGAAAAGTTATTTTATGCAGAAGGTGGAGGTGGAAGTAAACTTTTAGTATTTATTTCTACAAACTTCAATACAAACATTATTTCTAATAGGCTCCTGTCCTTCGTACCCTCATTATTTGCTGATCCTTCCCAACAAATACTACCCTTTTGGCACTGCACACATTGTCTTTTCATGTTAATAATTTAAAATTAATTGCTTTAACCACTTGTACAGAAAAATAAACCCCCATAGTGATTGCGGAAACTTGCACTTAGGGGATGACCCAAAGTCATCTAGGATTGGAAGTACCAGTCTGCACATGATTTGCAGTAGTGGGCTATTGATAGATATAAACTTTGGGGGTAAACTGGAAACTTGGAATTACATTACATTATACAGTATTACATTGTATAGAGGAGAACCTTTTCGGCCAGAATCTACAACATCAAAGGATGACTACTGAACTCCCTTACTGGTAACTCACATAAGTGGAAAATTATTCCACCAGCCATGACCGGGTTATGTTGTTAGTAACTGGAAGCCTGTGCCAAAAAGGGCCTCTACTGTTTTTGTACTAACACTTGTAGGGCTGTTAAAAAGAAGGGGATAGAGTTCTAATTTCTTTTTTTCTTTTTTTACAGAAAAAATTAAATCCTCTAATGATTCCGGACCCCACAGTAATGCTATTGGGCCTGTGATTGGAATTATTCTTACCCTTTTTGTCATGGGAGGCATGTATTTTGTTTGCCAGCGTGTGGTTTGCCAACGTTACGCTGGGCCTAATGGACCTTTTCCACATGAGTATGTCAGTGGGACCCCTCACGTCCCCTTAAATTTCATTGCTCCAGGGAGTTCTCAGCATGGGACCTTTACAGGTAATAGTAACAGTGCCTCTCTGTATTCCTATAATGTTCTTCAGATTTTGTTTTGGGTTTTGTTTTGTTTTTTACTTTGCCACATGCTAAATAACAACTGGCTGTGGTTATATGATGATCTCCATTATATTGCTCCTGCTGCTGAATCTCCGGCCAAACTGCTATTTTAGAATCTTCAAAAATAGAATGAAGGGCAATATTTTGAAGAGGATTCTTGCTTCCTTTGGAATGCCAGCACTCAGAATTTGAGATCCCTTATTGTTCTTTTAGCCATATCCTCTACATGAGTAGTGAGCTTTGAATAGGACTGTTTGTAGATAGGATGCAGAACTTTATGTGTTATAGGATAAGTATTGCTTGTGCAGAGATCTTTTAAATTGTAATATTTAAGAAAATGTTCAGGTTTGTGTAGGAAGGAATTCCTGCATTTGAAAATTTAAAGGGATTGCATTTTTTAAAGCAGAAACCAAGATCCTGCAGTCCATGTAGAGATCTTTTACCACTTTGGTAAATTTCGGTGAGGATCTAACTGAATAAGTATATTCTTATTTCTTCTATCCATATAGGCATCTCTTGTGGGAAATCCATGATTAGCTCCATGAGCCTAATGGGTGGAAGCAGTGGTGCCCCTCTTTATGACAGAAACCACGTCACTGGAGCTTCCTCTAGTAGCTCATCCAGTACAAAAGCCACATTTTATCCACAGGTAAGTATTGAAAATTGTATAAGCAATGTTGCAATTATGATTTCAGTTCCTACTAGCTCTGCTTGAACAGCACACTTAGCTAGATAATTGCTGAGGAGGGAGGGGCTGCTATCTTGCAAACATGAAATTTGAATCAAAGTTGGGCTCAAAGACCTCAGTTTTCTCTCAGTCAGCCTTGACATGCCAATAGCTGTTGGGAGCTAGAAAACAGTTCACTATTTCTAACATATACCCAACTTCAACATCTATATTTAAGAAAATGTACCCTTGATGGCACTTCCAGAAAGGACTATGGTAACATTGTGGAGAACTGCTGTCCCTGCTTATCCTGGAGTTCCAAGTTATTTCAAGGAAATAAATTACTATAAAATGTACCCTGATTCCTTAATGTAATAATTAGCAGAACCTTTATCTATCTATCTATCTATCTATCTATCTATCTATCTATCTATCTATCTATCTATCTATCTATCTATCTATCTATCTCTAAATGGTGGCACATTAATAGAATGGTCCCATTGTTTTAGAACATCTGGATTTGAAACAGATTCTCACAGTATGGCCTTTTAGATTATTACCCAAAGAAAGCACAGAAGGCCCACTTGTCATCAGGCATCTCAAATGATTTCATTGATAGAAGTAGCTCCCATTGGACATTATTAAACAATTTCATTTTACATTCACACAGATTTTGAATCCACCACCTTCGCCAGCTACAGATCGCTCCCTCTATAACACAGAAATGTTTTATTCTTCAAACATTCCATCAACAACAAGGTCGTACAGGTAATGGCTTTCAAAATCATTTGGCAGATTCTTTGACTCTTAGTTTTTTAAGTATCTGCTTCTTACTTTGCTTATATAACAGCTTTGGATCAAGATTACTTTCTTTTTCCAGTAAAACTGCTCCAGTTGTCAGCTTTGTACAGTTTGATTGGTGGAATCTTCAAACTGGGGTAATAGGACTTCATGATTGGACATGCATTTTTAGACTGCTCAAAAAAACATGAGCGCCAAAGACCCCATTATGAGGGATCTTTGGTGCTCTCTGTACTTGGTTGTTCCGTTACACAAGACAGGTAACATCATCAGCTCTAGTAAGGAGTGAGGTTTACTCTCAGTTTATATTGTAGTGGCTTGCCCTGCCAGTGTGGGTGGGGATCTTGGAGGTTCTTTGGTTGGGCTGTTTACTGTTAGCTTCTTTGGCAGCTCCTTGATTGGGAAATATTGTTTGCTTCTTGATTGTTAGTCTGATATTAAAGTTAGTGTTAATCTATGCTCATCTGGGTATTGATTGCTGTTGGGGAAGTGTTTGGAGGGGTCTTTTCTGTTCCTTTTTTTGGTGTGCTGATGGTCTCTTTTGCACCATATGTAGATGTTCTGTATGTGTCCCTTGATGGTTAATTTGCTGCAGATAAAAAGAAGTGGAAAGTCCCCCACTTCTGTTGTTTCCCAGCCATCATAATTTTGCTACAATGCTACTAATGTGTATTTTGTATTTTAGGCCTTATCTTATCAGAGGGATTGCTCCACCAACTACCCCCTGCAGCACAGATGTATGTGACAGTGACTACACCACAAGCCGGTGGAAAGCCAACAAATACTACATTGACTTAAACTCAGACTCAGATCCTTATCCACCTCCTCCTACTCCTCGCAGCCAGTACATGTCGGCAGAGGAAAGCTGCCCACCATCTCCAGCTACCGAGCGGAGTTACTTCCACCTCTATCCCCCTCCTCCATCTCCTTGTACAGACTCTTCATGATTTTAACAGAAGGGACTTGTCTTTTTCTGTAAATATGTTTTTAAATATGAACAAAGATTTTAAATATATATTTTATGATCTAAAATGGGGTGGGAACTTATAAAAATGTGAATAAAAATGAATGGGCCTGGGCTGTGAAAATTGTACAGCAAAGTGATATTTATGTTGATTTTTTTAATTTAATAATCCATTCTTTTGTGCCATAATTTGCCTTTGCATTGAAGTCACAACATTTAAATTGACCTCCAAAGGAGGTGAGAAGCAGAAAATAATGTGCTTGGAACATTTTGAAATCATCTTTTGGTTCAATAAAGGGGAATGTGCCAAGTTATTTTAAGTAATATAAAAGGCAAGAAGTATGAATGAATGAATGAATGAATGAATGAATGCATGATGATGTTATCTGAAATACACACAAGGGAAATTCTTGTGTGTCTGTGTATGTCTGTACATGTGTATGCGTGTGTGTATGTAAATTAATACTTGATCCTAGGTACTTAACCACAAAAATGGGCTTCCTATGCTTTCTTTTATTTTATTCCATCATTCACTTTCCAAAAGAGTCAGTGCATCAAAAAAGAGAGAACTTTTAGAATACGTGTTAGATTTATAACATTATTCATCATGAACTACTTCTCCCCAAATTAAAATAAGCATTCAGTCCTATTGGACACATCACACTTCTATTACGAGTCTATCAAATTCAAGGCACTGCTTCATGTTTTATCATTCTCTAATGGCCTCCAATGCAGCTCAGGAGATTTGGAGGTGAGAGTAGGAAGGAAAGGAGGTGGTGGCATGACAGAAATAGAAATGAAAGTGGAAAAAGAGAAAGAATCAATTTTTTGAAAGATTAAAACAGTTTAAAAATGTATTCCTTCAAAGTCTTTTTCTCTCACATCCGGTGAAAATTTATATATAAAAAAAATCTATAAAAATTAAAACACATTTCATCAATTAAAAACAGTTTATGAAGAGTTCACTGAATAGCAAAACTATTCAACCAAATTGCTGCATTCAGATATTTTTTGAATAGGTGTCTACTGAGGTTATACAGAAAAAAACAACCTTTTCTCATTTTAAAACATAACATACCCTGCCACCATATTTTCCACTGGGTAAGAATCCAAATTTTACCCTGTCTAACATTCTATATATAGTATTAGAGATAGAGAGAGCGAGAGCAAAACAGTAAGGATCTGCATAATCGGAGAGAGAATTCAGTAAAAGATCATTTTATTTGGAACAAAACCCAGAAAGAAAGGTGCTCTTCATCATGGGTCAGGAAGAAAATGAGCAACATGTCTCGCATTACTGACTGTGCTTGTGCTTTGGTTTGATTACCTCACACAGAATGTTTGAAAGCTTGTAAAATTAGGAGACTGTGATGTGAACAAATAATGAAATATGATTGGAAAAAGAGGGAAACGCCAAAATTACAGTATGCTTTCACAGCTGCGTAACAGCAGGTGCAGCCGGCTTTTGACAGTCATAGAATCATTGACAAAGATGAAAATTGTTGGGGTTTTTTTACATTTATAGCTGTGTTTTAGCAAGCATTTCTAGCCCAGTGTGAGGTGAGACTTCTCCAACCCCTGGCCACTTTTTCCAAGCTTATTAATAAGGTGGAGGTTGATCTCTCTGTTATTTCTGAATATGTTCCCATCAGTCTATTCCTAATTGTTTGAATGTAGTAGTTTAATTCTGAGGACCTGCAGTAAGGATCTTTGAGTATAGAAGAATTATGATCTCTCAAGAAACTTGTATTTTGCAGTCATGCCGTTTCACTTTTCTTTCCAAGTTTAATATGGGAGAGAAAAAATTAGAATTAATTGTTTGTATGCAAAAATATCCTTACTTTGGGGAGGTCAAAGTTGTTTGGGTGTATTGCCTGTGTGTGTAGCACAAAAATAGTCCATAACAATGCATCTAGAGGGCTCAGCTCAAAAATCATAACATTCCGTACTAATTTTAAATCATAGTAAAATATTATTAAAAATTCCTTAGGAACTCAAATTGGGTAGGGAGTTAATAAAGCCAGCTTCTTCTAATTCTAGGATTTCATTTCTAGCTTTGTTACAGATAAAGCTTGTATGTGTGTGTGTGCGTGCGTGCGCGCACATACACATATATAGTTGTCAAGATATTTGCATCCACTAATTTGTTTTATAATTGCTTTTAACCTTTTGTCTAGCATTTATAAAATGCTACCCTTTAATTTTTAACATGACATGCTTTAATTTACCATAGCCAGTTGTCTAAAATGCACTGCACATTAACATTTGAACGAATAGTTTGTTTTTTTAAAGAAAGGTAAACAACTATTGGTAATATTAACCTGCTTGCTGAAAAAAATTGTACTGTATTCAGTGGTGAATTGGATACTTTAAGCAGTGAAAAAACTATTGTAAATCTGTGTTAATCAGGAGTATTAAATATTCTGCTTTCTTGATTAACATGTTAATTAGGAAACATCCCAGCAAATTCAAATAAATTATTAAATCTTCCCAACGGAAGTTGTTGTAGAATTAAGTGAAGTCAGAAATATCTTACCAAGGAATAATTGTCACATTTTCATTACTTTAAATTATTTCTCTTTCTCCAACCCAGAATTTTAACTAAAATATATGATGTCAGTAGTACTCTGGGCTATGATATCCGTTTCTTTTTTGACATAGGTCTCACTGAATCACATAAAAAGCTATCCTGTGAGGTTGGTTGTTTGCTACACTGATAATATTATCTAGTCTGGTAAAGAAACATCTGCAAGAAAACAAACATGCTGAGAGAGCACAAAGGAATTCACAGTTCGGTTCTCTTCTGTTGGAAAAAAGATACAGTTTACCAAATTATGAATCAGTGTGGAAATTAATTCTAATTTTTACAAGCTATTTTGAAATGATACCCCACAAACTGTTTTGTAATTTTGGCTTTCAAGAGCCATCCTAGTCTGGGATCAGGATCTCATTTTTAAAGCCATAGTTTGCTTAACTGTGATTGAATAAATTACAGTTGCTAGGTTTATGCTAGGCCTGAACCAAATCACATCATGACTTAGCCCCATGAACTTGAACCCTCTCTTTATATTGGAAATACAATACATTTGAATGTATGTAAATGTAACTGATTGGCTTTATTAAAATTTAAGGAGCAAATAACTCTTGTTCAGGTCTAGCCATAGTGCAGTGTCAAAAGGTTACTGTCCTTATATTGGTTTACCATTGCTTAGTGGCTGTGTGTGGCATCTCACTACCCTAGGGAAATTAGTTTGAATGTTATATCTCCTCAAAAGTGATTGTTAATGTTGGTGAAATCTTAAGTAGCGTATCTCTTCCAGCCAGACTGGATTTTACTGCGTAGAAGGATATCAGATTGGATAGCTAATCCCTGTGGCTGATGTTTGTCTGGGTCAACTTAGATCCATCTTCATAAACATTACTTTTTAAAATCCATAATTCACTGAAAGTAGTTATTGATCTGAACCTGAGAGCGAGCTTGCTTTTAGCAATTAACACGTTAGGACAACCAAGCCTTTTTGAAAGGAAATGCTGGTCTTCACATACAACATACCAAAAGTCTTTGTCTGAAAAGTATTTAAAGCACCTTTAGATATGGAGCTCAGTTCCCTGGAAGTTTCCTTTGCCAATTTTATGTGTGGATGTGGCTGGCTGACATATTGGATGGAAAGCAGAGTGTGGTGTCAAATTTAATTTGTAAAATAATATTTGTTGAAAATATTTTGTAAATAATGTAATTGATCTATTTGCAATTAGGGGAAAAACACATCGATTTTATTAAATAATGAATAAGAACTATTGGGCCTGGATTAAAATGGAGCAAAATTAGGCTTGCCAAGTTACAAACTTGTGAATCCTCCTTTATTTTTGAGCTATTTTGAGCTACCTTTTGAGCTCAGCTAGAGGGAAAAGTCAGCTAACAGCTTTTCCAACTTCTTTTTTTTTACCCTCAGGAACTATTATATATCTACTTTTGGTGTTGTGGGATACACATTTCACTGCTCACATTAAATCATAGATCATTTAATAAAACATAGGTGGCTGATTTTACAGAACACTTAAGCTATAAACTATTATTTAACAAATCACAATGGTTCGGCCACTGCAGTAAACCAAACCTAATCATCTTTTGGGCTATTGCAATATACTGCAATATGTGAACTTTCCCATAGGATCTTCTTTGTCATTGCACTAAGAATGAGGGAAGCAGAATAACCAATTATGGAAAAGTGGAGAGGGGTGGAAGAACAGGAGAAGCAGTAGCTGGCTCATCCCAGTTTGGTGGGAACATGAAAGGGGGGAATCATTGGATGCAACCTGGCAACTTACATTTTTAAGTGGGTTGTGTTTTACTGTTATATACATAACTCGGAGGGCATTCTAATTAGAAATGAAACCCAGGCTGCTTTTTGTATTGTATCTAAGTATTTTGCAGTTGCTGCTAATGTAATGTAAATGTACATGAAAATATGCAGATATTGCCAAGAATAATAGACTCATGCTGATCTGTTTTATATTTATATTGTAAAGTGTATTCTGCAAATCTCCTAAATATTTTAGCTTTATATTCATATACCGTTTTGTAGACACAGTTTGTCACACAGAGAAAAAGTGCCTTTGGTCTTTTTAAACAGCCTAGCATATTGATTTAGGCAGATGATAACGAAGCCTTAAAAACGAAGCAACATTTTATTCACTTGCTCCATTTGTTAGTTTTTCATCAAGCATGGTGTTGCAAATATGTATTGTTTCAACTCATTCCAAGTTAAGGCATTCACAGGATGGTGGGACTAAGCTTGTTTGTAAATGTTAATGCAACCACTAATTATGTGATTTTACAGAGAGTTGTGCTTGATTTTTTTTTTTTTTAAAGAAAATATTTCAGAGAATTCTGGGGAGTTTTTTTAGCCAGAAATTACAAAATTGGGAGCTTTAAGACACCCAATGTGCTCCTTTTCATTTCACTGTTTATATTTTATGGATGCTAAATATGCTATTGGTATAATTTTTTGTAAAATTATGTAACAAAATCTCTGTTATTAAATTAGATCAATGTACTTTCCTAAGGACTGGAATTCCATTTCATTTTTACTACAATAATATTGACATTTATATCATCAGCACAAGCTTTACCAAAATCACTATTTTGAATATTAATTGGGCAGTTGAAAATAGCCTTTTGTCATATTAATCTAGACCTATATATGTGAAATACCACTGACTGACTGACTCACTCACTCACTCATCATGAGATCTCCAAAACTATTGCACCTACAGACATGAAATTTGGCAT
>JANHFP010005839.1:6933-19568 GCA_032468135.1 Calamaria suluensis | reverse complement strand
CTAGCCCCGCCTTTCTCATGATGTGCTCTGCATATAAGTTAAATAGGCAGGGTGACAGTATACAGCCTTGCCGGACTAGTTATTTTAATACTCAATTTTAAATGTTAGTGAGTTACAATTCACTCTTGAATCTGTTCAGAAGTTAAATGGAAGAAACCCAAGTCAGTCAGTAGGGAATTCCCATCTTGTTATATTTCAAATAAATTAAACATATGAAGATGTATTGCTATTTGGACTGTGAATTACAATTCAGAATATAAGTACCATACATCATGTAAAGAATGTTTCAGATTTGACAGAATAGAAAAACTGAATATGATTAGAATAGATATAATATAAATTTATAGCATACTTTTGTGTGCATTCATATGTAGAAATGTGTTTGTATATGCAGCTCCAGTTAAAATTTGATTTGAAATTCTGTATAAATATGAAGTTATTCTTCATATTTGGATAAATTCTTATCCAGATAATGTTACACCTTAAAAACTTCATTAAAGGATTCCAATTCAAATTACTGGAAAGTATATGCATTTTATATATAATTTTATTTAACTGGAAATTGGCTAGATTGACAAATTAATCAAATTAAATTTTCCATAAGTTTGCATTTGATATATAATATACCAGTATTCAATACATTAATATCATAATCCCAGACATACAAAATCAGACATGTTCAACTGCATTCAGTAGGAAATATTTCCAGGAAAATATACACAGTGTATCTGTTAGAAACTGAATAGAAAAATAAATATTTTTAAATGGTATGTTTAAGGTGTCACCTAAGGTTACAACCAGCGTCTTCACAGTGGTTGAATTAATAATCAAGGTTAACAATGATGCTGTTCCAGAATGCATTAATATCTGAAACACAAAAAAATATTATAATTAGCAACCTCATAAAATGTTTGTACATTTATGATATCATATTTTAAGGGAGCAAGGCAAAGTAGAAAGAATAATACAGATACATATAGTACAATTTCACCTAACAAGCTGACAAAAACAAAATTAAACATAACCAAGTATGGTAGTATAGTCCTGGATTCTGAATTTTGTTTTCTCCCCATAAAAAAGGAACTGAAAAAGAAAAGGAGTTAATTTAGTTTTTCCACCTACCCCTTCACTGCCACTAATTGTTTACATCAATATTTTAACAAAAAAAATTACAATCAACACTAATTTACTGTAAGAACTGAATTTTAAGAAGTAGAAAGGGAGTTGAGACTGAGATGTATTGTGTCTCCAGATCTATTGTACTTCAAATTATAATGAGAGAATTGGAAAATAATTGCAATAAAAGATGTGGGTTTAAGCACTAAAATTATAGGGAGAACCTCAATGACATAAGTAAAAGATACATATTGATATCACAACAAAAACTGGAATAGCTAAAATAGGTGTTGTTTCTTTCAGCAGCTGGAACGTCATTCATACTGGGTTCTGCTCCATCTGAACCAATAGCACCGAGTCTGCAATTAGAATAAAACTCCTCCCACTTTCCTTAGCTCCCGCTTTTTAGAACGAGGATGAATGTGCAGACTAGTATGCTGAGCTGCTCAAAAAGGAAATAGCCACAAAGAAGGAAGAATCTCAGATCCTAGGAAAAAGACCCGATGGAAAGGGTGGGGATGAATGACATTCCAGCTGCTGAGAGAAAGGGTGTTCAGGTAAGAACAACACCCATTCTCCTAAGCTGCTAGAACGTCATTCATACTGGGACATGCCAAAGTAGAGGACCTACAGGGAGGGAACCCGCCATGACTGTGGAAGGACTTGTTGGAGAACCCGTCTACCAAATGAAGCATCCGCAGAAGCAAACCGGTCAATCTTATAATGACGAATGAAGGGGGAAGAAGACCACCAGGTGGCAGCCCTGCAAACTTTCTCTAAGGAAGCCTGAGTGGACCAAGCCGCAGAAGTAGTGGCGCTGCAAGCGGAATGAGCCGTGATTCCGCTTGGAATGGGAAGGGCCGAACCTTGATAAGCAGAAGCGATACAGGCATGAATCCAGCGACCCACAGAGGCTGAGGAAACCTTGTGCCTGAGAGAAGATGGATGAAATTTAACAAGTAAAGATTCCGTCTTACGGAATGAGGACGTCCTCTTGATGTAGATTCGGAGGGCCCTGCGGACATCCAAGGTATGCCAAACCTGCTCCTGAGGATGAGCTGGGTTGGGAGAGAAATCTGGTAGCACTAGCTCTTGGGATCTACAAAAAACAGAGTTAACCTTAGGCATAAACATGGGGTCAAGTCTGAGGACAACCTTATTAGGTAGAAAGAGGCAGAGGTCAGGACGGATAGACAGGGTGGAGAGTTCCGAGAGCCTATGGACGGAAGTGATGGCTACCAGAAAGACCACCTTATAGGACAGGTGACTGAGGGAGGAGGAAAGAAGAGGTTCGAAGGGACTTCTGGTTAGGGCCTGTAGGACCATAGAGAGATCCCAAGAGGGATAACAATGAACAGCCGGAGGAGAAAGAAGAGAAGCCCCTCTGAGAAACTGCTTAATGCACCTGTGATGAGACAGAGGATGGTCTGAACCCCTTGAGAGAACAGAAGAGAGGGATGAAACCTGTCTACGAAGAGTGTTGGGAGCCAGGCCAGAATTGAGGCCGTCCTGGAGAAATTTCAAGATATCTGAAGTTTTGGCGTTAGAGGAGAGGACTCCGTGGGAGGAACACCACCGAGAGAAGGAAAGCCATGTGGAGTTGTAAACTCGGATGGTTGAAGGGCGAAGAGATGCCTGAAGAGTAGATATGATCCTAGTTGAGAGGTATTCACGTATCATTTGGCCCTGCTCAACAGCCAAGTGGTCAATTGGAACCACTTGGGATTGGGATGGAGCAGAGACCCCTGGTGAAGGGAGATGTGATTGGAAGGAATCCTCCAGGGACATGTCACTGAAAGAGACTGGAGGTCTGCGAACCACAGTCACCTCAGCCAATGTGGAGCTATTAAGATCAGATGTGATTGTTCTGCCAGGAGTTTTCGAATGACCCTGGGAAGAAGGGGAAAAGGAAGTCATAAAGGAGACCTTGAGGCCATGGAGATCGAAGGGAATGTATCCCCTCTGCCCCTGGAAAAGGGAACCTGGAGAAAAACCAGGGTACCTGGCAAATTGTTGCGGGTCACAAAGAGGTCCACCATTGGCATTCCGAATAGTGTGGTGATGTGATGAAAGATGACTGGATGAAGACTCCACTCTGAGTGATCCACCCGTGACCTGCTGAGCCAGTCTGCCTGAGTGCTGGAGGTCCCCGAGATATGTGCTACTCGAATGGAGCGTAAATTGGATTCCATCCAGCGTCCCAGCAGCTGTGCCGCGAGCATCAGATTCCGAGACCAGGTGCCCTCCCAACCGGTTGATGTGGGCCTTTGCTGCGGTGTTGTCGGTGAGGACTAAAACGTCCCTGTCTCCCACAGTGGCCTGGTAGGCTCTGAGAGCCAGATGAACAGCCCTTAATTCCAGCCAATTGATACTATGTTTCAGATCGGCCGGGGACCACTGGCCCCGAGTGATCTCCTTCCGAGGTGGGCACCCCATCCAAAAAAGCTGGCATCAGTGGTCAAAACCAGGAGATCCGGTTCCCTGAAATCCCTGCCCTTGTGAATCACTGAAGACATCCACCATCGGAGGGAGCATCATAATTCCAGGGAAACACGGATCTTGATTAAAGATGTACTGAGGTGAGCCCGCTGGTAAGGAAGCAAGGTCCACTGCAAAGCCCTGTAGTGGAGTCTGGCCTAGGGAATGATGCCTATGCAAGATACTAACTTCCCGAGAAGCCAAGAGAGAAGATAAAGAGAGACCGACGGGGAGGATAGGACCCGTCTGACCATTTCTTTGATGCTGGAGATTTGTTCCTGAGACAGAAAAACTAGACACTGGACTGAGTCTATGATGGCTCCCAGATGCTGAAGTCATGTAGTTGGAACTAAGTGACTCTTTGGTATGTTGATAGAGAACCCGTGAGATCTGAGAACCTGCAAGGTCACACCCAAGTCTCGGAAGGCTGACGTCCAAGAGGTGGATTGAATAAGCAAATCGTCCAGGTAGAACTGGACCTGGATAGGAATGGCCCAGAGCAGGGCCACCAACGCTGCCATCAACTTTGTAAAAGTTATGGGGGCCGAAGAAAGGCCGAATGGAAGGGCCCTGTATTGGAAGTGGCGACCCGAATGGCAAAACCAAAGAAATCGATGATGCACCGGAAGGATAGGGACATGAAGGTAGGCCTCAGTCAGATCTATGGAACAAAAAGGTCCCCTTCCCTGATACCCTCCAAGATGGTCTGGAGGGACTGCATTTGGAACTGCCTGTAAGCAATTTTGCAGTTCAGGGATTTGAGATCCAGGATTGCTCTCCATCCCCCCGATGGCTTCAAAACTATAAATAGGCGGGAGTAAAATCCTTGCCCGGGAGGAATTCATGGTAGCATCAGCAGAAAACTCCAAGGAGGCTATGATCTTATTAAGGTCTTGTTGGGACCTAGAATCAGAAGCGGGTAAATGTTCCTGGAGTTGCCTAACCCACATGAGAGCCGCTCTGTTGAAAAAGGAAGCGGAAGTGGACCGAATGACCCAAACTGCTGAAAGATGAGCCTTCAAAAGAGACTGCTCAGATCTCTTTTCCTCTGGTCAAAGATAGTCCTCTGGAGTACCTGTGGCAGGCGAGGGAGATGCTAGAGCAGCCACAGGAGGATCTACAGAGGGAGGCTAAATGTATTTGGCTAAGTCAGAAGCTAGGTTGTAAAAACGCTTATCCAAACTACTGAGACCAGGTCCAGAGGAAGGGGAGGACCATTGCCTAAGAACAACATCCTTAAACAGTTTAGGAGCCAGGATCTCCTCATTCTGAGAAGGCTCCTCAAAGAGAGATGCAGCCTGAGCAGAAGGAGTATCTGGAAGAGAAGCTGAAGGAGTGGAGGAAGAAGGAGGATTAGTCGAAGGTGCAGGAGTAGAAGACGATGAAGACTGACCCAAACCAGTAGTAAGCTTAACTTTGTGAAGGAGCGAACAAAAAACGTGAGGCTTGAAAAGCCCCACGAAGGAAGGCTGATCCAGGGAGAGACCCTCATCTTCAGAAAGATCCTCATCTCTGTGGATCTCACCATCCTCCAAGGAACTAGGACCCTGGGAAGAGGAACTGCCCGATGAAGAAGGAATCTGGGCCAACTTGCCAATAGACAGATTAGAAACCCATGAGGCAGTACGTTGCTGCATGCCCCTGGCAATACCCCGCTCTATAGCCGCAGAGACTACACTCTCCAAATGGGATGGAAGAGGCTCAGAGGAGAGATTCCCCACAGGAGTAGCAGAAGAAAGAGGAATAAAGTCAAGAGCAGGAGCCGATTGGTCAGGTTGTAGAAGTAGCAGAGGTTCTGGAAGAGGAAAACCTGGTAAGCTGTCTGAAAAGAAATTCGGAAGAGGAGGAAGCTGGGAAGGAACTAAACCCTCAGGAGACCAGTTAGGAGGAATCTGGAGGGGAGATGGTGCCGGTTAAGGAGGCTGAGAAACAGAAAGATCAGATTTCCTATTGGATAGCCCTATTGCGTTTGGCTTCTTCCTTCTCTGAAGCTTTAGTTTTCTTGCCATGGGAGGACTTGCTCCTTTTGGGGGAACCTTCTTCTTCCCAGTCCCGTTTATCCGGATGGTTGCTCTTGTTGCTAGGAAGAACAGAGGCCATCTCGGTAGATTTAAGCTATTAGGCCTCAAGCACCACGAGGATCTGAAACCAAGGGAAAGGAAAATTGATTCCTTAATAATTTTCCACACAATAATAGCCTGGGAGGTGTCTAAGAAGAATACCCCCCATGCCAGTTGGATCTTGCCAGGAGATGTGGGAGGATTGTCAGGCACGATGCAAAGGCAGATCAGGCCTTGCCATCTGAGAAGGGCCTAGCAGGCTCATCAACGCAAAGTGAGGCCTTTGCGGCCTTGGAGGCCTTAGCGGACCTTGAAGGCTTTGTGGGGCTGCGCTAGAAGGGATGAGGCCCTCACTGATCTTGTGCCTCAACAGGGCCAAATGAGGCCTCCAGGAGCCTGCACAGCCATGGTGAAGTGAGGCTTGCGAGAAGAAGGAACTGGATAGGGCCATCGAGTGCCTGCATGGACCCATGCGCCGAAGGGGCACCTAGGCAAAGCCTAGGGAGAGAGCCCAACTCACTAGGACAATCACTCCCGTTGGCGGGAAACTCGACTGTCAAAGCTGAGTCACACAGCTGAGCCACACAAAGTTTTACGACCTATTCCAGCAAATACTTAGATAGAAAAAATGCTTTTAAAAGGCAAAAAAAAAGCCTCCAAAGATCACGCAGAGGGGGCAGGGGCAGGGATTTTTGCTACTGGTTCTCCGAATCACCCACCACCATCGCTACTGGATCGGCCAAACCAGTCCAAACCGGGAGCATTTCACCCCTGGTATGCCTTCACTTCTATGCTTTAAAAAGCAGCTCCAGGGGCCATTTCACTAAAAATATTTCCATAGGTTTAATTTTTAATGTAAATTTATCAGAAATGTTGATTTTTCAAGATACTAATTTATTTTTACCTGGTTCTTAATGCTAGCCTCAGCTGGAGTTTCACTCTCTGTCTGGCTAATTTGAAGAGCCATGTTCAAAGTAAAAGTGCCTCTCATTCCACTCCAGACAATAATAGCTCCCCAACGCCAATTAAATCCATAGCCAAGTCGACTTAAAAAAGGACTCAATGTCAAAATAACTAAAAACCTAAGTAAATAAAATGTAAAAATTAGCAAAATTATGTTTAAAATATTAGTGAAATTTTATATCATAACCAAAAATTAAAATAATTTATTAAACAAATAATTAAAAGTTAAAATATTGCATTTATCAATCAATATAACAATTTGTTATTAAACAAAAAATATGTTATTGTTTCTTTCATATAAACACTCTTTTTCTAGAAGCCCTAAACAACTTATATGGGAGTTTTCCCTTACTTTATAAGCATAATTCTGTGAAGTTTATTAATCTAAGAAAAAGTAATTGGCTCAAAGTTATGCAGAGAACTCCACTATAAATGGATACTTAGTTGTGTATCTAATGGGAAGAGCCTGAGTTTCTCTACCTCAAATTAAACAATTTAACCATTATGCCACACTAGATTTCCAATGTATTATTCAAATACTCTCTCTCTCTCTCTATATATATATATATATATCATTTTTCAAAAATATAGGTGGTGTTACAAAATCTTAATACTCCCATGTTGATAAAGATCACTGTGATTGTTTTTATTGTAATTTACAATGTACAGCTTATAATGTCCAGACCAAAATGACTCTGATGCAGGGTTTTTTTTAAAGTTAATTTTCTCACACACATGTCAAAAGGTTTTGTAGTTTTCCAGAAAGCGTTTTCCCCCTGGGCAACCATTATGGAAGAAGAAGGGAAATACTTTCTACATACAACAGCAAAAATTTAATGGCAAACAGTTCTTCTATAGCTTGATTACAATGCAAGTCATTAGGAATTAATGATAACAAGCTATATACAATCATGTTCATTGACAGGGGTATCACATAGCTATTCAATCAAACACAGCAATTTATACCAAAGCTTTTCATGCTAAAATAAACTACAATGCATGGATCAAAGATTTTTGACAGCTTATTTGTTTACCAAAGTTATATGCCATTCATTTCACGGTTCAAAGTTACAATAACTGTAGCACTAAGAATTTTAATATTCTGTGTATGTGTGCGCGTGGATGCATACATGCTTGACTCTGGCTTACTTCCAGCTAAATGTTTAGAAGACAGCAATTTAAGAATATCACTTAACTGATATAAGATGATAGGCAATGTTAGTCAATTTCCACAAGAGTAAAAAAGTATTTACCTTACAAGATTCAGTGAAAGGTAGACTGTTATAATGTAAAAAAAAGCACGAGAATTTATATTTGGAAATGTTTTTTGAGCTATCACAATTCCTATTATAAGATATATATTAATGTGAGCCAAAAATGTCAACATGGACCAAAACCTGTTTAAGAAAAAGATTAAGGGAGACATTAAAACATGCCAATGAGAAAACAAATATTGCAATTATTTATCATTTACTAGTATAATATAAGCTAAATTATATTTCACACTATTGTACAAAAGTAAATCTACCATAAAATTTTCTATTTTATACATAATAAAATACATTTTATTATATCACTGTAATGTTTAGTTAGTAATGAATGTTAGCTCACTTGAGATTATATTTTTGACTGGAAATATTTTTTAAAAATATTTTTTTTAAAAAAGAAACCAAGCCATCAAAGAACATGGTGACTGGACACTATCAAAGCTGATATCAGCCAGAGCACAGAAAAGCTCAAATAAATAGGGCAAGATCAAAAGATGTGGAAAGACCTGGTGTCAGCCTCCTTAGTTACTTCATGTGTGTGTGTGAAGTGTGGGGGTATTCCTGGACTGTCGCTTCCTGTTATGACGACGTTGATTCTGAGTCCTCCAAGTACCCCATGGCTCCTTCTAGAGAAATGACTGGTCGGTGGAGAAGATAAGCTTGGAATGCAGGAGTGGTCGGAGTGGATGTCTTTATAATCTCTGTATAAACGGAAGTTGAACGCTTTTGCTTTTCTATCTATGATTGCCACCACTAGTAAACATAGTTTGAACAAATGAATTGTTTCACACGTATTGCTTCCTAGATGACTGGTTATTTTCATAGTTTCTGACAGAAGCAAAAGCCAAAATGCAGAGCTGAAGAATTTTTTTTTTCTGTCTGCAATAAACTTCAAAGAAGGATGACTCACCCTTCGGCTTCTCCGGCTCTCCGGAAAGATTCTGCTCTCCCACAAGACGAACTCTTTTCAGAAGGAGGGGCCACTGATTTACTCACCCCTCAGCATTTTGAGACTTCGAACTCAGATTCTTCGAAATGCAAGTACACCTCTTTGTTTCCCGATTCCTCTCAGCCAATTGATTATGATGGGATGCAATATAAGCAGTACTTCTCCCTGCCAGACTCCACACAGTATGTGGAACATGAAGGGAAGAAATTTATACTTTTGGATCAATATTTAAGGGGTGGGACCTCCCCTTCTCCAATATATCCTTCTACCAGTGGGATAAATCCACCCACGATGGAGAGGTTAAATACTTCAACAAACCCCTTCCTAACCTCTCAAACTCTTGCACCTCCTTCTGGGCAGCAATCAATCCATGAATGTATTCAAAAAACATCAGAGTTAACTCTCAGTGATAAGAAGCAAAATGTAATTGAAGGGAAAAAATGCAAGAAAAAATTAAAGCATGTTGCCATTGCAGACTCCCATAATGATAGCAACTATTCCGACACTGAGAGCGGTTCTATTTCTCACTCTGATAGTAACCAGTCCCCTGCATGGTTGAAGCACACCATTCATTCTCAAATCACCAAACCCCACCCTTCCAACCCAGGGGAGGGGGAAGATAGTACAAAGGAAAAGCAAAATCCCCCAGAGGAAGAAATAGAGGGTTCTCCCCCAAGAAAACCTCGCCGCATTAGTAAAGATAAGGGGAAATCCAAACACCGCAAACGCGGGAAGCACCATTATGATGACGACAGTCATAAGCGACGCCACCATTCCAATTCCTCTAGTGGTGGAAGTCAGGAACGACACCATAGTACTTCCGCCCGCCATAAGAGTACGGCAAAAAAGGGAAAACAAAAAAAACCCATTTCAAAATTCTCCCGTACTCTATGGTCCCAAGAGAGAAGACCCCGCAAAAGCTCTTCAAGCTCTTCTTCTGAGAGCAGCAGCGATTCCTCTCCCCGCTCGGCACCGCCGCCGCCGCCGCTCGTCTTCACACCATGGCAAGCGCTCCCCTTCCAGTAGCACTAGCTCTTCTTCCTCTCGTGAAGGCCATCACCGATCCCGCCGACGTCATCGCCACCGTTCACATTCCCACCGCAGTAGAAGTAAAGCTCCTGCTCTCCCTGTACGCTTTAATGGTGACTCAGAAAATCTGCCTTCCTATGTAAATCAAGTGCTTCTTCATTTTCATGATTACTGGCATCGCTATCAATCCGATACCACTAGGGTCTCTGACATTATAATTTCTCTTGAGGGAACAGCAGCTCAGTGGGCGCAAGGTCTAAATGCGTCCCGTTCTCCTCTCGTACGCCATTTTCAAAATTTTGTAACTTCTCTTTGGTAATGTGAAAATGTACATGCAATGAGAAGAGAAGGAATTTTATCTTTGATTTTCCACTCCATATATAGGTTTTATAGAAATATAAAACCTACAGAGTTTCCAAAACACTTGTTTAATCTGTATTCATGAATCTGAGAAGATGAAGAATGGAAAGATGGATGCTACACTATTTTTTCCTCATACACATTTATGACATCTGAACATAGCCCATTGGTTCTTTTATTATTTAAAAGTGTAATATAGGAGCATTAACCTTAGATACAATTTCTGTACTGTTACAAGGATGCAAACACATTGTACTTTTAAAAAATCCTTCTTGGTGCAAAATAGTTAATAATCTGTTAGACAGGCTAAGGAAACTTCTTAGTTTTTGATCCTTTTGACACTTTATGTAAGCTCTAGGGAGCTAAACATTTCAGCCATTATTCCAGCCTGGGTTCCAAATTAGAAGGCCACATATGAGAAAAGAGTCATAATGCTTAGAAATTCTAGAACTCTACGGTAATCCCGACGTTGGGGGGAACACTGTTATATGTACAGAAGATATTGTGCATATTGTGGAGGAGCAGCAGAGTTCTGAGAGCAGTTCAAGGAGTTTGGTTTCAGAGAGTCCTTGTCACAGGAAGAGTTCCCTGGACTGCAGCACCACCCAGAGTATAACTGTGTAACTGTGACCTCGCACGTAGGCGGGCCAGCATAGCAAACAAGACAAATAAGACAAAACACAGCAAAGTATCCAGACCATTGATGGGTTGATCCTGGTTTGGACCGGTTCCTGCAATCTGGTAGTGCTGACTGGATCACATCACCGAACCGGTTCTTACCGTCTATGATCTGGGCTCTCCTGCATGCCCCAGTGGTTTTTTACACTGCCGTGCGTGCTCTACTATGCATATGCAGAGCACACATTTGATGTGCATGCTCCAATGCGCAAGCACAGTGAAGTGCACACACCAATAATGCGTGAAGAGAACAGGTAGTAAAGGTAAATACAACCCACTCCTGATCCGGATGTCAGTAACAGCACATGAAGTTGGAAAAAGCAACTCTTCTTCCCGACAAATGCTCCTCCCAACAGCATCTCCTTAAATCTCATTCCCCAGGTGAGCCTTGTGAAGAGGGGCGAGGCACCCTCCTCCTGAGTCGTCAGGTTTCCCTGTGCTGATCTTGTCTCATCTATTCTTCATGCTTGCGGATTGGGGGGAGATAATTGCTCGTTGCCAGAGCTCCTTTGTTTCTCTGCTCCACTGCCTGCCCTGTCCTCCCCCCTCACCTGGTCCTCCTATGCCCCCTTTTCCTTGCTGGTGACCCTTCCCAGGCCCAAGGGACCCAGGACTTCCTCGTCATGCTCCTCCGGTCGAGATTCTGATGGTACCACGACATCACCATAAAAACATATTGCAGATAGAATAATATGATTTATATCCATGTGTTTAAATATTTGTATTTTCAAATTGTATTTTAATTTGAAAATAACATATATCACACTACAAACTACTTTCTGCCCTTATTCCATCTCATTCAATTAAATACTTTAATTAAGTAATGCTTATTTAATATATTTAAAATAAGAGTAGAAGACATTGTGATAAAATTTATTTTCAACCTCTGCAAGAAAGAAACTGATGAAAATTACATCCAGCAAAACCAAAACTATTTTCACTTTACACTATGACACTTCTGGTGAATTGATTTTTCTCATTTAATTATAGTGTTTTGCAATAGCCTTCAATAGCACATTTGGTGAAGCTGGATTCACAACTTCAAGGTTTGTGCTTCATGTTTTGAGTTTTACTAATTTTTCTGGCCAGGCATGTTCAGGCATACAAGGTATTTCCTGAAGCACATTTTCAAATTTGAAAATTAGAGCATTTACATTTTGCCTGCCTTGTATGCCTTGCATATTTGTCAGAACTCAATTCTCTATATTCTTAGGCAGCCTGTTCTTTAGCTATGCTGATTGAGAAGTTTAAAAATTCCAGTCTCAACACATCTGACCATGCCAAGGAAAGCAAGGATGCTCTAGTTCAGTGGTTCTCAAACTTTTTCAGTCCACCGCCCCCTTGGTGCTACAAACTCATCCTCAGCGCCCCCACCCCACCGGTTCTGTGGCTGTGACCTGAGGAGGTGTACTGTGACTGTGACCTGAGGGGGTGTACTGTGACTGAGTGGGCATGGCCCACTTGATGTCACTCAAAGCCACAGCCACTCAGTCACATGACCCCAAGAACCCAGTAGGAAAAATGGTGGGCCTAGCAGCCAGAAGCCCAGATCATCACTACTGGTTCTACCAAACTAGTCTGAACTGGGGGGATTTCACCCCTGGCCCACCTTCAGCATTCCTCTGCCTCCCTCCTTGCCTCTTAGTGCCCTCCTGCTGCTCCCCTTGTGTCTTAGTGCCCCCTGCTTCCCCCTTGGCCTCTAGTGCCCCCCTGCTGCCTCACTTGCATCTTATC
>JANHFP010005838.1:7219-24815 GCA_032468135.1 Calamaria suluensis | reverse complement strand
AACTGTTTCACTAGGTTTCCATCTGGCATATTCTGCCTCAGTCTATTTAAACATGAACATATTTTAAAAGTTTGGATACTACTTCTTATATTTGCACCTTCATTTTAGTATTTAGTATATATATTTAGAAACTGTATTTTAGTTTCTCTCCTGAGCATTAATCATTTGAAAATATATGGCTCAATCCTACAAATTATGTATAAAATGCAACCCTTATCTTTTAGGATCAAAGTTCCTCCAAAATTACTATGAACAATGATAGAAATCAAGGATTACTTCTATTAATATGTATATATTTTGTTTACAGAAGAAATGGATGAACTATATGGTAAAAAATCCCTATTATTAATGATGGAATTATATATACTTAAAAACAGAGAAAAATAGAGTAGAGAGAGAGTAAATGGTGAAAAGGAAATTACCAAATTACATAATGTTAACACACTGGAATGATTTTTTTACCAGTTTCTTCCCTTTCTTTCTCCCCCCCCCCCAAATTGCTAACCCCTAAATGCAAATGATAATGAATGAATCACTAATTGTTCCCGTAAAGTAATCAACAAATTTGACATCAAGAATCCTTTCGTTCAGAACATATAAAAAGCTCTTTCATTTTCAGAACTGGAAAAGCATAATTAGAAAGAACTGTGATTCTTTTAATTGGAGATACTACATTATTTACAAACAGTGTTTGAACAGAAGCTATTAGGTGTTTATACTTCAGTATTTGTGCTTAATTAAGCAATGTTTAGCTATTTTATGGCTGAAAATCTTTTATTTGCTACCTTATAATTTCCATTAAAATTTGTAGCACTCAATGCTTGCTATTGTGTGAGGATGTTATTCTAACATTTCTAGATGTATGCATTGCTTAAAATGTATACATTGTAAGAAAGCAGTGTATAGACCTTCTTCTGAATTTACAGGGTTTAAGGGCTCATGTTGATAACCCATGAATGATTTCACATTTTTAACCCCATGAGAACCTACTGAGGTGGAGGAAAAATAGCAAGTGTCATGTAAACCAATAAAAAAGTATTGCATGAACACGTTTCTGGTTTTCTGCTCATTCTCTGATAATGCCTGTTAAGTATTAGAGCAGATTTTCTTTTGAATACTTTAGCACCTAATGCACATTATGCAAGGAATTTTTATTTTACAAAGAACCCTTTTTTGTGTGTGTGATCTGTCATATTCCTACAGAAGGTAAGGAATAAGTCTGAAACTGCAAACTCATTTCACTATCTCATAAAAAATGTTTACAACTGTACTACAAAAATATTCTGGCCAGTTTTTCCTAATCTGGGGCCTTCCTGGTGTACTTGGACTTCTGCTCCCATAATTCTGAACCAGCAGAGATTGGTCATGCTTGTTGGGGATGTGGAGAATTGAGATGCCATTGCTTTAAACAGCAACTTGATGGAAAATCAGCTATATATTACATGTAAAGCTGTCATATATTTTTACATATAAATTCACAGAAGTGAGGTACTTATGTTTTAATTTAATGATTTCTTATCCATTAATTTTTTAAAAAAATCCATTATCTGCCAGCAGAAAGGGAACCGAAGTATATCTAAATATTAATTCTTTAAAAAATATTACAACAGAAGTAAATATATTTCAGTGAAAGGATATCTTGCAGGACTGTCTTTAAGTGCAGTTAAAAATCCTGTTTTCTGAGTTCCTGTAAAGATAATACAAGTCAAATACAATGAAACTACATGCATAGGTAAAAGTATCTGAAAACTCAACATACAACTGTATTTTCAAATAATGACAATACATAATTTATTTAAACCAGCTTTAAAATATTGATGAAACTATTCAATAAAAAATAGGGAAAGTAAAATCAGAATTGCGTATGCAGGATTAGTTTCTCAGTTACACCAGATTAATGTCTGCAGGCATTAGTTACATAAGTAAGATTCATGATTTCCTTCTTTTTACTCTCCTTATATGGAAACAAAATATTTCAAGCTCAGTTTTCGCCATAAAAAATGTACTTAGTGATTTATTTTCTTTCTCAAGCACACAAAAAATGTCTTGGCTGGATCAGGAGATCTTTAACTACAGTTTGACCCAAATTTCAAACTTTTTACAAATTCCTTTGGAGATACTATTAGGAGATATGAGTAGCCAGCAATAAATTTCAGCTTAATGAATTCAAAGCCCTAAGTGCATTACTTATTTATTAGATTCATATTTAGCTGAAATAAAAAAGACTCTTGGGCATTCTATGAAATTCTTCAGTAAAGGGACCTTTGAAGAACTGGCCACAACAGCATTTTGGGAAATGAGAGGCTGGATTCAGCCTTTTATCTCTTTTTCCATCCATGATGGCATCTCCTAAAATAGAGAATCAAATCAGTTCATGCTACTAAACAAACAAACCACATCTGCCATTGGGCTAACATGAAACAAAACTAGCTGATTCCACTTTTACTAAGACAAGTATATCAGATGATTTTCATATTGGTTAGTATGTCTGTTGTTTAACTTTAAAGCCCCTATTTTTTCTTCACAACAGGTTTGTGACATAGATTGGGTTGAATGATAATATTTAGTAAAATATCAACTTTACATCATCAAGTAGTAACTTGGTAAAGATGGTCTCTTCTCTTTCAGTCCAGAACTCAAAGCCCGACTACACCATACCGACTGCTTATTTGGTTAACTATGTAACTGAACTAGAAGATTGTTCCACTGAGATGTCAGGGCCTTGATTTCTACTGAAAGTCTACCACTCAGTGAAAAAAGCCTGCAGAAAAACTGACAATAATATCCAATTATTCTTTTATATAACCTAACTTAAAAAGGCTATACATGATTAAGAAATAAATGAACAGTTGGCAGGGATCTGAATTAACCAGAAACTTTTACAGCTGGAAATTACGTTGAAGGCCAAACAAGGAATACCAAGTGGTGGTTGTTATGTTCTATAGGAATACAGATATACTAAATGATCAAGATTAAAGTTAAAATTTAATTCTCAAGGAAATGACTACATATATAATCTGATTTTACTAGCATACTTACGATGGATGATGTGGGTAATAACGAATGCAAATATAAAAACTGTCAGAAATGACAGAGATAAAATAAACATATAAAAAAATCTGTAGTTTCTTTTCCCCACACAGTTGCCTACCCAGGGACAATGATGATCAAACCGTTCTGAAAAAGAATGTAGAAGAAAAAAGAAAAAAAAAGAATTTAATTAGGAAAAAATTGGCTTAAGTACTCATTAACATGTGATTTGTTACATATTATATTTATGTCATTATTATAGCTCTATAAAGTAATCTTAAACAATATGTTACTCCTGTGCAAGCCTTCTCTAACCAATCCATATACTTCACCTTTTTTGTTTTTTTTTAATGTAATATTAAGCAGGTCTTTCACTTACTTAGTCCCTGGGAGTATATACCAACAATGTTCATTTTTTGAATTTACAAATTCCCTTTTGCTTAGCTGAATATGTTTACTGTATAAGTTTTGAAACAATGTTTCTGACTATCTTTGATGGGCAGCAAAATTTTTACTTCACTCTCAGATTTAAGCAAGCATTTGTTTGATTGAGTAAATCATCTGTTTTCAATAACTATTTTTGTTATTTGCTTTATTATTTTCCTCTTAAAGCAGGGGTGTCAAACTCAATTTCACCAAAGGCCACATCAGCGTTGTGTTTGACCTTGGAGGGCTGTGTCTGTCTGTGTGTGTGTGTGTGGCTGAGAATGGGTGTGGCCATGGTGGGCATTTGACACAGGCTGAAGATGCATTATTAAGATGTCAGCCAACTACTTAAATTCAACAGCTTTGCTCCTGATATCCTATGCTATGGCTAAGGATGTTTCTTAACTCTTGCAATGTAAACATTTTAATAATGAAACATATTGAGCTGATTTTGCAGCTATCAGATTAGTTAAAGTAAAATACTTTTAGGTAGGTAGGTAAAAGGGTAAAAGGGTGAAGGTGCTCTTTTGGCAGGTCAAAGAGAACAGTTTTTGCATTTGCCCTTTGGAACATCAAAGTGAGATTTGCCCCCATCCCAAAATGGAAAGGTCTTTTATTAGGCCTGGGGATCTCATGGGTGGCTATATACTATACATTTAATACACAAACACTCCTTTTCTTAAAACTCTGTCTAGAAAGAAGAGTTAGGCTATCTCCTAACTGACTAATTAGATGAACAGAACTGGCTTTTGTTTACAAATATTCTAACAGCATTCTTTAAAACCATTGTTAGAAAATATTCTGCCACAGAAAACACAAGGGCTTTTGTGCAGAATATCAAAAACCTGGCTAATTCAATGAGGATCATTTTGTGCTCATTGCCTTCTTATGGTTCTCTCTGTAGCCCTATGATTTCAAGGTATGACTGCATCCATTAGTCATTCTTCATTTATATGTTTCTCTATATAGCTAATCTGTATAATGTCAGCTGTGTTTACATTTTTTTAAAATTTATTACTAAAACACAGAAAATCTAGAAGTATAAATTAAACTCCTACTTCAGTAACTTGAACAGAAACAGACAATTTGGTGCCTTCCAAGTTGCAACAATCCCTCATCACTAGCCTTTCTGGCTATCACTAAAGGAAATCATGTGGATGCCTTGCATTAAACAATTAATTATCACCTTGATTATTCTGGATTTAGATTTTTGCCACCCCAATGAACTTCTACATACATTTGTTCCCAAATTAAAAGTTCATGCAGGGGCCAGAAGCCATACCAACAGGAGGTAGCATTACCTGGCTGAATGACATTTTACTCTAAAATCAACCTAAAGACCAGCAGTTGTAGTTTAAGCTGAAAGGAAACCTGAGGTGATCAAATAGCAAGCTTGAAATTACATATTCGAATCTGGTATGTATAAACAGAGAAGTGTAAACACTGAGAGTTTACCTTTGGTTGTACCAGTTTGACAAAACAGCAAAGGTGTACTTTAATAATGAGAAATACCAAATGAATATACTGACCAGTAATATATCAATTCTCTGCCACAGCTATCTAGACTAGTATGCTTTTTTTTTTTTTACTCACCTACACAGTTATCACAAAGGCTGCAATGTGAGGCACGGGGTGGACGGAAAATCTTGCAGGTGAAACAGTATTTTAATTTCACTGCCTGGCCATTAATGATTATTTCTTTTGTTCTGGGAGGGGGTCGGTATCCTCCTGTACTAGAGCCATTTGCAATGTCTAGATAAGGAAATAAACATTAAAAACCCTGAGTGCTTTTTATTTGTGTAAATATTATTGTAATATAAATTAGAAACACCTAAATAAAATTAGTTGTGTCTTTTAAATCATTTATTATTAAGAAATCAATATGTAACAAACTAAATGCTACTAGATTTAACTCTTATAAAACACATCACATTGAATATGCAACTTTCTCTCCCAATTATATCCTCATATTTTCAAAGCTACAAATATCTCTTCCATCTGCACAGTAACAAGGCAGATGACAAACACAGAGATTTTAAAAAAATAGAGAAAATGGAAAATAATTCCACCAGGCTTTTAGTCCAAATATTAATTTATATAACTATTCTTAATAACATACTTTATAATATAACAAGATTGCTTGGATGTGATTTTCCATATGGCTTTTTCCATATGAAAATGTCTATTAATTGTCAATGATTCTGGAGAATCTACAAATGAGATTTAAGTTTAACTGTACCTATTTTGTTCTATGCATACTATTTCCCTTTTCAGAATTGCTGCTTTTTCTTTGTTATTTGCCTTCACTGATTCATAACTTTGTCCCCCTAACCACGCTACTTTTTTAGTGTCTCTTAATTCTCCCATTCAACAGCCTGTTGATAGTTGCTATCTTCTTTCCAAATTCTGCTAGTTCCCAATTTTGCCTGTCTATTTCCCACACTTTTATTTTGCTTGCTTGATGTTTCCACAGGTGGACAAAGCAGATTTATGAATAATTCATTCATCTACTACTCCCTTTTATGACTAATATTTTTCCTACTTTATTTTCTTGATTTCTTATGTGTATCTGGCTTAACTACCTCTTTTACAAGTTTTTAAAATCACTAGGCCTTTGCTCTCCTATATTTAATCACTTGTCCTTTCCTTTTTCTGTAGTCAAATTAATTACTCCCCATGGATTTCAGTATTAACCATATACTGCTGATCTCCAGCTCTATTTTGCCTCTATCCAAGTATTTCTCTAGATAGTCAAATTTTGCTACTACCACTTTCTTGTCCTCCTTTTCCTTGTTTAATATATATTCATAGAAGCCTTTATATTTTATTCTAAGGTCTCAACTATTTGCTCACTATCTCAGTGTATTAATATATAGGTTGCAAATTCCCACCCCTGAAGAAGAAAAGGAGCTAGAGATCAAGTCCAGGCAGAACCCTTAGGGCAGTGATGGCTAATCTGCATGCGTGCCGGCACCCATAATGCATTGTGTACCCCCTGTTCATGTGTGCATGACCCCCCAACCGATGAGCACGCTCCCCCTGCCCCCTCTGCATATGTGTGCATCCCCCCTGCCCGTTTTGGGTCTAGTAGGCCTGCCTGCAGCCTCCTGAGCCCAAAACAGGCTGGGGACGACGACATGCTGCACCTCCATGCCCCATTTTGGGCCTAGGTCTCCTTGCAGCCTCCTGGGCCCAAAAACGGGCAGTGGGATGGTACACTGCATCTCCACGCCCCTTTTTGGGCTTAGTTTGCCTCCTGGCATACTAAAAGTGGGCTGGGGGGGCACCGCCCCAACACATGCACGTGCAACCCCTGCACATGCACACATATCTCCCACATGTGCCCTGCCCCATGCATTCCAAAAATCAGCTAGCCGGTGGGAGGTGCACACATGCACAGTGGAACTGAGCCGGCCTCAAGTGCATGCAGAGGCCTCTGTGTGCCAGCTGTGGCACACGTGCCACAGGTTTGTCATCATGGCCTTAGGGTCTAATTTACAAAAAACTCATGCAGTAATGTGACAAATGCAGTGGTTGAGTATAAACTAATAACCCCTCCCAGTTTCTTTTTCCCAGAGTCAACATATTGCCCCCAAAAATCTGGACCCTCATTTTACAGACCTCAGAGAGATGGAAAGTTGAGTCAACCTTGAGCCAATGAGAATCAAAATCCTGGATTGAACAGTGAGTTAGCCTGCAATACAACATTCTAACCACTGGGCCACCACAGGCAGTGAAGGAACATTGCTTGATTTTTAGGAACTCTGGTATAAGATGTCATTGAACTGCTATTTAACTATGGCATTTAGTAGATTAAGCAAGAGTTATATCTTATTTGGTATTCTCTAAACGAATAACGGCAAGGGTCTCTTAAAAAGCAAGAACATATCAAGATGCTGTAGCAGAGTGAATTGTGCACTAATTTCAACAAAGTTGCATCTACTTTAAGACGTTTACTCACTAGTATGCTGTGACTTCTTAGAGGGTCACAGGTAATTACAGGTAGTCCTCGACTTACAACCTCAAATTGAGCCCAAAATTTCCATTGCTAAGCAAAACAGTTAATATATGAATTTTGCCCCATTTGACGACCTTTCTTGCCAGAGTGAAGTGAATCACTTCAGTCAAATTAGTAACACAGTTGTTATGTGCATCTGGCATCCATATTGACTTTGCATGACTCTGCATGGGAGATTGCAACCATGATAACTACAGGCCAGTTAGCAAGTATCTAAATTCTGATCACATGACCCATGTTGATGCTACAATGTTTGTAAATGTAAAATGTCACTTTTTCAGTGACACTGTAACTTTAAACAGTCACTAAATGAATGGTTGTAAATCAAGTACCAGCTGTTTATCTACTTTCAGGCTGGCAAACAAAGAGCAGTTATTTAACAAGCATACTGTGTTCCTGGAAGATTTGAAGTAATTTTTTTATAATGTTGAAATGAAATGTCCATGTAGAAAAGATGCAATTCCTTACATAAATTCATTATGCAATAATATATATATGTCAATCCACATAAGTAATGTGCTTTGCTAATATGGTTTATTTTGTAATGCCAAACAATTGCCGTATTAAAGAAAGAAGTAGTAACCTTTCTAATAAGGATTTTTAAAACAAAAGTTGTATTCTACTTCATCAGCTAATTTAGAAAGACTTTTAAAAATACTTATGCAATTCTGTGATGAGAAGGGAATCTTCATCAATTGTGCAATAATTCACTTAATATCAACTATAACACAGTCACATCACTACCTTGCACAGTTAGTTACTCTCTCCCAGCCATGAACCAATGCAAGAATTAAATGAAGACTAAAGACCAAGATAATATAGGGATGGAATAATTATTTCATCATTTAGCAAAGATACATAGACAAAAGCCTACCTATGGAACTCAATGCTCTTCTCTTCTCTTGCCTTATTGTCCGCTCCCCCAGATGATCCTAACAACAAGGAATGAGTATTCTCTCATGTTACTGGTGATCCAGGGACTATTTTCTCTGTCAATGCTGTCCACTAGAAATTCTGAATAATTTTTGGTTTTGGTTTTTCCTAAAACTTTGGCAATCCTCTCATGGAATATCTCAGAAAAGAATACCAGACCAAAGACTCTGCTTTTATGAATTACATTACCAGGTTTGAGAGACTTTTATTCCAGGAAACGGGTGAATTGCTCTTAGAAAGAGACAGGTTCTTTTCACTGGAACGGGACAGAGCAAACTGGCAGGGGGGATCTAAATTTACAGATTTCAACTAATGTTGAAATAGAACAAGATCCACTGGCGCATAATGCAAATAATGTGTTATTATAATTTAGCACTGTAGACAAGGATGTATTTTGGCTCATTTCCTCTTCAATTTAAACATCAATCCTGTGGTAACCAAAATAATTTAAAGCTCATCATACTCTAAAACTAGCCAACAAATATATTGCAATCTTATTGTAGGCAATTGTTTTTTATAATGTAGTGCTTATATTTGCAGACGTCATTTGGGTGAAAATAAGCTCTTAAGTGCCCTAGCCACTTATTGATCTGTGCTTGAAATTAACCTATACTAAAATAAGGAGCTTAATTTTTGCAAAGCAAACAAGAAGGCTAAATCCCCAAAGCAAGCCAAAATATTTAAATATTTGGAATTGTTTTTTGATAGCTGTACCAAATCCAATGCATACCAAAAATATGTAATCCAAAATGCACAAAAATCTGTATAATATATTTATAATCTTTCAATTTCATCAGAGATGCACTACTTGTCCCCACAGCATTAAAACTTTAATTCACTGAGAATGCATACTGTATCCAACTTTTGTTTGGTAATTAGGTGGGACCATATAGCCTTTTTTGCCCCTCTGGAATGTGTTACTAAATATTTAGGAGGAACAGGAAGATTAATTACAATAAAAACAGGTACATGAATTTTTATTAGTTTTTTTCTTCACTGTTTAATTAGGTGTGTGTGTGTCTTAGAACATCCAGGCTGCTCATTGCAGACAATTCTAAATCAATATGGAAAAACATATGGATCCTCATCCATCTAATAAAAGGCTATGATCAAACACTTCTGCATTCAAGCAACATACTAGAGATTTTGAAGTACTACCCAGGAGCAGATCTTGAGTAGTCTCTTTTTTTAGGCTGCCAAGGTATTTAAAATTAAACCAAATAACTGTCTCTAAACTTCTGAAAAACGCTAGCATTATGACGTTTCAGCTTCTTTCCAACAGTTATTCTTGAAAGCAGATATATAAACAAACATTATTTCAGAGATAAAAAGAATTTTTATTGAAGATTCTTGTGGAGAAGAATCCAAACAATCTCATTCTTATTATATTGCACTATATATCACAATGTAAGGGCCCAATTTTCTAACTCCTTATTCTGATGAATAATTCAGTTCTGATTTAGTTATATTTGCTTAGTTATATTTTTATCAGACCAGTGATAATCTGTTTCCTTCAGTATGGCTAAATTATATTATAAAGTCTGTAAAACTAGGCACACATGACTGCTTCAATGACCCAGTTATAATTTGTTGTTGTCTTGATTTTATTTATAAAAGGAACTGTCTAATTTTTGAAAATTATTTGTAAAGTCACAGTGACCATAATGAAGGTTTTCTCAATGATTAAATCAGTCAATTAAACTTGAAATTCTTAAATCAGTCTCCCAGGTAGACCAGATGGGGAAAATATAAAAAGCTAATTCTACTTTAATACAAGGCTATATTAACATAATCTTGAAAATCTGAAAGTACAAATTTCCTGCTGTTTCTTCTTACAGATTAGTAAAACAGATTAGTTAGGGCAGATTCTTTCTAAGTTTCTTTCTCTGCCCCTTAGTCATTTGTGGGCTCCGTCTCCATCTTCCACAATCATTCTCTCATTATATTATAGATAATTAATAAAATATCAAATTATTTGTACAGTAAGTCAGCTATCTTATTTTGGTTCTGTATATTATGAAATATTTTTTTAAAAGGAAGAAAAAAACAATTTAATCAGTAGATATGACAACAAGCAACTAGAGGACAAGATTCAACTTCAGCAATTTACCATTTGAGTAAGCTTGACATATTTCGACATATCCTGAATATCCCTAATGATATTAAACATTTGATAATCAATTAATTTATATTTCAGTCAAATATTCCCAATGCATATAATTAAAATATAAACAAATAAAAAGACTACTCAACCAATCACAACAATCAATAAAGTTTCCCATATGGTAACAAAATTCTGATTTCTGTCAGAAGGCTATTTTGAAGAACAGGCACTGCCTGTGAAAATTACAGCTGCCTTCTAGCTCCACCTCCCCCCCCCCCCAATTAACGTCACAGACGTGGGGAAGAAGTACTTGCTTTTTCTGAGATCACTTTATCAGTAAGCTCAATTTTAGCTGATATTTGCAGTCCTGGAGTCAATTAGCACCAAGTAACAAATTACTTTATGCATAAAAACAAGTACACTAAATTGCATCCAGAAGCTTATTGGTAACCAATATGAGCTCAATCATATCATATCACACATTTATAGCAACATATTGGCTAAATTCTCCAAATTTTGCTCTTAACACTGCCCTTTGATAAATCCTATCAGTATGCAGCTGGAAGTAATGTTCAGACCTCTCTGTGCCTCTTCCTACCCTCAAAATTGTATAATGGACAAAAACTAAACCCACTTTAACTTTAACTGTTGCTGTTAGCCAAGAAAACAGTGGGTTTTTTTTTCATTCTCCTCTAATGCAGTCTAATGTCAGTTCGTTTTAAAATTTAAAAGAACAGATGCAAGATAAGGCACTTTTGCTATAAAGCATTTCTTCCTAATAACCTCAATTTGCAGGTTTCAATCTGTACTTTTTATTATTTACAGTCTGAATAAGGGAACCTATACTATATTATGTACGTGTTCAGATCATTCAAATAAAGCATAGCCCTCACTTTGTTTGGATCACCTAAGGAGCATGAAATTGTTTCCAGTAAGTGTGGGTGGAGTGTGGGAAGGTGACAATGATACTTGCTGTATCAGTTTTAATTAAACATGTCCATAGAGTTGTGAGAATCAAGACTGAAGAGACAAATTAAAGCAGAAATGTAATGCTATTTTGATATTCCCAAAAAGTATGATGATTCTGCTTCTGTAAAAAGTGGTAGATGCTAGTTCAAATGTAGGATAAAAGGGACTTACCCGATACGCCCTTTCTCATGGTGATTGACGGGAGATGCAGGATGGGTTGTTCTAGACTCATAGCTCTATGGACTGAGTTGAATTTCTGAGGACACACCTCCCTGGTAACGTTCCCCAGTTGACAACAAAGACAAAGCGAATTGTGAAATTTGGCTGCAAACAAACTGATTGTCTCCCACCACCCCCAAGAATAAAGACCAGGCAATCTATCGGGTGGGATTGGACTCTCCCATCGATCACGATGAGAAAGAGCATATCAGGTAAGATCAACGCCCCTTCTCTATAGTATCAACGGGAGACTCCAGGATGGGACATACCAAGATTTGGTAGTCCTACAGGTGGAAACTATAGGCACCTGGATTATCCTTATGACATTATTGGAGAACTTCTCCCATCTCAGAAGTCTGTGCTCAACTGCCAAATGGTCAACTGGAGCCACTGAGGCTCTGGATGTATGATGGGACCTTGGCTGAGGGAGAAGCTCTCCAGGGGAATCTTCCAGGTCTGGTGACTGACAGGCCAACCAGGTTGGCAGACCAGTCATCTGGGTCAGTGAGGAGCTACCAACAGGACTTTTGCCATCTCCGACAGCACCTTCCTGTTTACTGCTGGGAGCAGCGGAAAGGGAGGGAAGGTATACAAGAGAATCCTGGGGCAAGGGCATCTCAGCACATCTACCCCTTTCACTCCTGGTGCTGGGAATCTTGCATAGAATCTGGGAAGGTGAAGAGATCCAGAATAGGATGGCCAAATCATTCTGCTAACAGACTGGTATGTAGTCTATTAGCAGAACAGACTGATCGACAGTGGCTCGGCACAACCAGACTGTCTGCAGGTTGGAGACTCCCACAATGTGGTCTGCCCGTATCAATAAAATATGAGTTTCTGCCCACCAGCACAAGGTTTCTGCTTCCTTCATGAGGGACTTTGACTGAGTTCCCCCTTGCTGATTGATATGGGCTGCCAGAGCTGCCATGATCTTGATGAACGCCCAAGGGGCTGATGCCAGGCCAAATGGCAGGGCCGCCTATTGGAAATGGTGCCTGGCATAATAAAACCTCAGGAATTGTCTGTGACTTGGACGAATAGGGACGTGGAGGTATGCCTCTGTCAGGTCCACAGAAATCAAGAAGTCCCCCTCCTGGATCCCTTCAAAATAGAATGTAGGGAGTGTATCTTGAATCATCTGTATACCAGATACCGGTTGAGTCCCTTGAGATTCAGAAGAGCCCTCCACCCTTCCTTGAGGTCTTTGGGATGACAAACAAAATTGAATAGAAGTCCAGCCCCTGCTGGTCCGGCGGAACTGGCTGAATGGCCTCTCTGGCCCAACTGCCACTTCCTTGAGTTGCCATTTTAACGGGTCTCTGGAAATTGGACAGCAGATGAAAAACCTTGGGGGATAGGACATGAATTCAAGAGACAGCTCTGATCATATCATCACACTGTAGTGATGTCCTCCCAACAGTCTGCAAAAAGACTGAGACAGTCCCCTATGGGAGGTTCAGGCCCGTTGTCAATTGTTTGTCGGAAGCCTGTGCCACTGTTGCCCCAGAAAGAGCACCTTCTCTGTGGCTGATGTGTGCCCCTGCCTACAAAGGGAGGTCTTTCGGTCTGGTAACTGGACTGAGATAGAAAGGCCCTCTGTTGTTGGGAGAACCTTCAGTTTGTCTCTGGTTTCCATTAGTAACAGGTTCAGAGACTGCCCAAAGAGGATTTCAAAGGGAGCAGTAGTAAATTTCTACTTGTTTTTGGCATCCATGGGCCAGTGGTGGAACCACAACATGCATCAGGCCATCACTGAAGACACAATGGCTGTCGGTGAAAATTTGGTGGCAGTCAAAGATGTGTCTTTGCTGATGCTGTTACAGTCCTACACCAATTCTCTCCCTGATCGCCAGTGAAATCCATTGGCTCAGAAATGGAGGGATATCCTTTTCCTGCAACCCTCCCAGACGAACCTGTGCTGCAGTTGGGGTAAAGGTTGCCTCTGGGCCCTTACATGCAGTCCCAGAAGGACTGGCCCATTCTGGCTGGTCACCATAGGTCTCTGGAGACCAAACAACTGCAGGCACTCCATGGTAATTTGCTAGCTGCCCTTGCTGTAAGGCCGGATTAGGAGAGTGGCGCACCCCAGGGCAGTCCAACATCTTGTGAATGGAGTGGCCTTGCTTAATGGATTCCTCCTTTGCTTTTGCAAATTCCTTATACAAAGCCTTTTGCCTCTGTTGTGCTGCCTGTTTCTCCACACTGGAGGATTTTTTGTGGGCCTTACCTTTTGCTGCAGCAGCCAGGCTGGCCAATTTTGGCTTGATTGAGGCTCTGCCAGCCCTATCTGAAGCCTGAGGAGACCATATGCCTCCATACAGGAAGCCAAAGCCTGCTGCACTGTCCTCCATCTTGTTTTATCGGGCCTGCAATCTGGGCAGCTGCGCCTAAAGGCTCTGGTGCCATCTCAGTGCCGTCTCAAACTCCTAGTAGAAGCACAGGCACCTCGCAGTCCGCCCTCGTGGAGAGCCAAGGGGCCATCAAAACTTCCAAGGCAATCTGGGCCTGCTTCAGAGCAGCAGAGGCAGCTGAAGGGCTTGGCTGCAATTTCTGTGGTGTCAAGCAATTGGACTCCCATCCACCACCACAGAAAGCTCCGTCACACAGCTGCTGTACTCCAGCCACAGCTCCTTGCAGCTAGGAGTGTGCAAAATGGTGCCTCCCACTGCAGCTCAGTAATGGGACCACGCCAAGGCTCGATGAGGCTGATGTAGTCCGAGTGGCTCCAGGCTCCTATCCGCCGCAGTGGAGAGCCTCGCTAAACAGCTGATGGCGCAGCACGCCAAACTGCAGAATGGATTCAAGCTTTAGCTCCTAATCTACTGCCATGGAGAGCCCCCCAAGTCTCATATAGATGGAAGAGTCCAAGTTAAAGGAAAAAAGTAAAATTCCAGGGATTACCTGAAGAGCAAATTTAAGCTTCGTTCAAAGGCTCTATGGAGCTCAAAGAATAGCGTCCATAAGCTGAAACTGAGTTGAAAAACTCAGTCCATAGAGCTACAAGTCAAGAGCAATCGATCCTGGACTCTCCCATCGATACTATGGAGAATGTGTGTCATTCATGAAACATAAAAGGAAATGAAATAGTGGTGAAATCCAGCCAGATCTATCCAGCTTGCATGAAGGGACATCATTATATGCATTTTTGACCTTTTGTGCATGTGCATAAGAGGTGTGTATGCATATCGCATGACACCCTCCCGCACACTCCCATTCCTGAACCCAAGGGTGAGTGTATTTCACCGCTGAAATGAAAGCTATCCAACTTGTATGTAGCAGCACATTCTTTTCTCAATACTTGCTTCCTTTCTACATAAATATCTGTTTGAGAATTTTATTTAGTATCATAGCCATGCTGACCAAACTGTTATTTTTCCAAGATCTCAAATAAATGCCTGAAACACTGTTTATTTAGGGCATGAAATTGTATAAAGAATGAAGTGGCAGTGAAGCGTAAAATGATTTTGCTGACTATATACTCAGCTGTGATCTAATAAATAATAGGATGATACATACCCATCTTGATATTCTATTTCAGGATAAACAATGTTATTCCAAATGTAAAGAAAGATTAAAATGTACTAGAAAAGAGGTTAAAGTCAGGAAGTAAGAAGGGGGAAAATCTAATGAAATTAAGTTTACACCAACATAATTCACTATACTTTTCCATGCCTTCTTGTTTTTATCTTTGCTTTCACTACATCCAAAAACAAATTAATATATTACCCTTCTGTTCCCTAAAAAAACTTCATCTTTTTATATAATCTTTTGTTCCTTATAAATATACCTTTTTTCAGCTCTTTTACTCTTCCATCATATTTCATTCAAATTGATCTATCTATTGTTCTTCTACATACACTTGCATTCTCTTTTTGTTTCTGCTTACCTACTCAATTTTTATTTCTCTAAAGTAAAGTTGATATAAAGACTTTCTTACGTACAGCCATTTTCAACTCTTTCAACCAATATTCATTCTTTAAATACATTGCTATATTTCTTCTGACATTTATATATCTTAAAATTTCTCCATCCATTTCTCCATTTTAGTAAACATTCCAGTAAGGTACTAATATTAGTAATATTAATTTCAAATTAATTGGTTTAATTTGTATTCATTCACTTGATTTTTTAAAAATAAAACAATTATCTTTAATTTTCAGATTCTTACTAGTTGTTGCATTGTATGATCTAACACTTGCTACAAATCATTTATGTTGCCAGGCAACAACATGGCATCCCCTATACACAAAAGCGCATACCTGTTCATGTGCCCCACCAACACGTTTGTAATATTGCAAAAAGTATTCCTTATAATTAATCCATAACCTCAGTAAACAGCAAGAAACACCACACAACTTTCTTTTACTCCCTGTTCGCTGTTGGACAATTTGATAAGCATTCCAATTCTTCTCATGAATGCTTTTCTATTACCCTATATCATTTTTGATATTGACCTTGATATACAGCATAGTTCCAAACCATCCGCACAATTAAGGTGAATCCTTCCTAAATTTCTTCCTCTGGCCGTTAATCCACACTTGTCTGATTGTTTCTTATGCAGCATCATTTCCTTGTGTCCCCCAAGATCATCCACACATTCCCCCAAGGTCATCTGATTAGTTTTGAGGCATGGCAGGTCTAATCACTCTCTCAATTTCCAACCTGATGCCTTAATTACTACTTAAACAGGCTCTCTTCATGCCAAGTTATTTTTTAAAAAAATCATATATTTTAGATACATATATTATTTTAGTCCCTGATTTATCTTACATTCCAATATTTTGATATGCTGTCTTCAACTTGCTCCAACAGCTATGCAAAAGCAGCATATATATAATCATATATAAAGCTTCTTTTTCAGAATTGTCTTTACTACATTTTTTAAACTAAACTATAAATTAAGCCTTTTGATTGCTCTAAAGGAGACCCTGAAATTTTTTTTTTACCAGTTTATCTTGTCATTTAAATCAAATGTATTATCTGTGATCAGTATCTACTACATAAGACAATGCCCTGTTTTCCCAAAAGTAAGACATCCCCTGATAATAAGCCAAATCAGGCTTTTGAGTGCATGAGCTAAAATAAGCCCCCTGAAAATAAACCCTCCCCAAAAATATTTAAACACATGTACAGCCAGTCCCCACCATGTTCTCTGGTTAGGATTAGGGAGACAGAGCTCGAAATCAGGTAAGCCCCATGCATCCCAAAATAATAAGACCTCCCCCAAAATAAAGTTGTGTTTATTTCACGGTTCAAAAAAATATGCGACAGGGTCTTATTTTCGGGAAAACATGGTAGTGTAAAATATTTTAGGTCTATATAAAATGCTCACATTGTAAAATTAACTTAGTTAATGATTCAGTTAGATGTAGATTTTTGCATAAAGTACAGGAAGTCCTTGACTTACAACGGTTTGTTTAGTAATTATTCAATGTTATAACTGCACTGAAAAAAGCAACTTATGACCATTTTTCACATTTACGATTGTTGTAGCATCCCCCATGATCACAAGATCAAAATTCAGATGCTTGGCAACTGACTCATATTTATGACGGCTGCAGTGTCTGGGGATCATGTGATCACTTCTGCCCAGCAAAGTCAATGAGGAAGCCATATTCAGTTAACTGGGCCGCTAACTTAACATCACAGTGATTTACTTAACAGTGATAGTAAGAAAGGTTGTAAAATGGGGCAAAATTTACTTAACAAATATATCACTTAGAAATTTTAAGCTCAATTGTAGTCATAACAGAAAATTTAGACAGATTTTAAATAGTCATGAATATCTGAAAGTAAAAATATTACCTTAAATTGATCAGAATTAGAATAACTTTGTAATTATAATTGGGTTTTAATTAAATTTTCTACTTATAAATTTTTAACTAAAATTTTAAATT
>JANHFP010005834.1:23039-33909 GCA_032468135.1 Calamaria suluensis | reverse complement strand
AAAATATTAGAAAAAAAGTTCTTCATATTTAAAACACTGCTATGTATAAAGGTAAGGGATTCTACACAATAATTATTTGTGAAGGTTCAGAAGATGCTGCAGAGAAGAAGACATTGATGGAAGATTCAAATGGCACTAGACCTTATTGTGGTTACCTAGGCTTGACTAAGAATAATTAATTTAAATGTTTAAATTGTATTTCTTTTTCTTTCTTCCCCTTATCTCCCTTTAGTGTCCTATATTTCATTCTTTTTCCATGACAAGTACTCTTTCAACTTATTCTTCTAGTAGAGGAAATTTTTGTTTCTATGTGCACAATTGTCTACGTCAGGGGTCTCCAACCTTGGCAACTTTAAGCCTTGAACTCCCAGAATTCCCCAGAACTCCCAAAATTTAAGCTTTGTTGGCTGGGGAATTCTGGGAGTTGAAATCCTCCAGGCTTAAGGTTGCCAAGGTTCGGAAGCCCTGGTCTATATCATTGTCAGAGTGATTTTTGGGTTTTGGAGATAACTATATATGCAGATGTATTAGTTTTATAAGAAAAGGATCAAATTTTATAGAACATTGATTTTAATTGAGTGAGAGAAATAAGTATATCTTTAAGTCTAGACTTTTATAAAATATAATATTTTTAGGCCTGCAAAAAATCTGATTTCATTAGATGGCAGTGAAAAACCTAAATGTTTCTTTATCTTGGCCCTTCTCGTCCTACTTTATTAGAATAACCAGATGTTCCATGGGAGACTTTAACTGATTAATAAAACAAATGAATGATTTGATGATTTTATTCAAGCAAACATAGTTAAGTCAATTCAGCTCAGTTGCTCCAATATGCAAACAGTAGCAGTGAATTTTATTGATGAAATCACACAACAATTGAATCTCAGGGTGGGGTTAGGATACATAAATTATTCATTAGTTATGGCATGGAATTGAAACCAGTTTAGCTATGGGTTTTTTTTACACTGGCACAGTGTGATTGACAAATGTAATCTCCCTGAAATAGTCATTATAGATAAAAATGATCCCATATCTTAGTAGTGTTCCATGGCAATTATTATTCAGAGATATAGTTGAGTTAGTATATAATTAGGTTGAGCAGCAAACTAGATTAAAAGTGTAAAGGATTATTTGGAAGATGTGTGGGTGCACACACTATATCTGTCAGCTCCCACACAATCCCAGGAGAAAAACACATTTGATTTGAGAAGGAGCTGATAGCGTCATATGTGTGCATCCATGTACATATCACATCTTCTTTACTTGAATCAGGATTACTGCACAGAATTAATATATAATTATAATTATCAGCTGCTGTTAGTTTTATCTTCCATTAATTTGTTCAAATAATCCTTTTATAACCATCCACATTGTCAGTCAACATATTGTCCGGCTGCCCAATGCCAACCTTATGGAGTATTATGTTTAATGGACTTTATGTTGTATCCAGTTGTATTTTAAAACATGCACGCACACACACCTACACACACTGTATTCTTTGCTATAAACATCTACAATATGTGTCAGTATTGAGCTGCATTTAAAAAATGAAATAAGAATTAATCAGGAGCAGAAATTAGCCACTGAAAAAACATTCAGACAAAAAGATATGTTGGAGCTGTTCCAGTTGTTTAAAAAATCTGTTAGCAAAATCTTTCAATCATTTTCATTCTAAAAAAAACATCTAATACCTATAGATTTCTGGATTATTTTGAATGAAAAGTTATTAATATCATTTACACATGGGACATAATGTGAATCAAATGAGTCGGTTTTCTCTGCATAGTTCAGGGCTGTCAAATTCCTGCCCCAGATGTGAAACATGCTGGCCACAACAGGTTTAGCGAAGGGAAAAAAGTACCGATACATCATGTGATGCTCCCATGATGACGTAAGTTTGATACCCCTGGCATAGGTGTTTGCCAAGATGTTTTATCTAAGCTACTGTTTTTTTCCCAGCCATATTTAATTTATCCATTAATTTGTTAGGATGATATAAGTTTATATTTTTCTTTGTCTTTATATAATATTCTCAAAAGTAGTAACCTAGGAATATTTAAATATTTACAATCATTCATACCTCATAATTCATTCCACTCAAGAACACTTATGACCCAGCAATGCTTTGGTTAGTTAATAAAATGCCCTTGGGGTAGGGACCGTTCATACTTCCAGGTGGAAATTGTTCCAAGACAGGGGTGGGTTTCAATTACCTTTGCTACCAGTTTGCTCATGCACACACCACTTCTGTGCATGCCCAGAAAGTATTAGATGACATCCAGGCAGATGGGCAGAGCCTCCCACTGCTGCTGCTACCAGTTCGCCCAAACCAGGACAAACTTGTAGCAACCCCACCACTGTTCCAAGAGGACGGGCTATTCCGGCAGCCTTATCCGTATCTCTTGCATCTCTCAAGCAGAGAAAAATATACAACAGGCTCTTTCCTGTGGCAAAACTGAACCGGCTTATTCAGTTCATGTGCATGATGATCCAGGGTTTGTGTTGTACCAAATTTTAAAGGAAGCCCAAGCACATATTTGCAGAAGGAAAGTCTTCACATGTGTCTTCACAGATCCTAAATGAGGCTGATAACAATTTGCAACACTTAAAGCAGTTTTGTGCAATAGTTGAGGAAAATCTCTTATATTAAAATGCCCCAGAGTGTGACACAAAAGTAACACAACCGAATCATTAGCAACAGTCTTTATTGTAACTCAAACCATGCTCCCCCAAAGTCTCTGATAAGTCCTTCTCAGGGGAAAACAAAGAGATTGCACAGACCTGAGCCGGCTTGCTGTAGACAAGAGGTATTTCCTATTCTCAGATAATTAAGCACATGAGATATAAGCAAATACTTCAGCTAAGAATCTCAACAACCTTGGCATGGGAACAAGGAGGCTGGAAATCACAGTAGGCATCTGATGAGAATCAAGTTTGAATCCAGCAGCCAGTCTCTTGCAACTTCCACAGCTGTGCCTAATCAAGATCCTTGGAAGCCTAATCAACTCCTGAGTAGGCTTCTCTGCAGTCTCTTATTATCTTGCCTATGCTGCCTAGTATGGGGAGGGAGTGGGCCTGGGTCCTCATCCAAACTCCTCCTCTCTGGGTCTGCCTCTACTCCACTCTGCCCAGCCTGACCCTGCCCTTTCCAACCTTCTTCTGCAGCCCGTTTCCAAAGCATTGCTCTCTGCCAGGTGTTCCTCTTCTTCTTCTGAGTCAGACACTGACAGAGGCATGACATAAAGTATCAAAGCACAGCAAGCTGAATTATGATCTGTACAAAATTATGCATGCATTGGAGAGCTTAGCCTGAACTAGGGAAATGTCTTTTGTCTGAGGTCTGTGGTTCTTACATTTTTTTCAATTAACTTTCCCTTTAAATTCTAATTCTCAGTATGTTTCAATTGCAATTCTCAATATGCTTCTACGCAATTCTGGGTACAAAGGAGAAGCTTTACTACAGCTAATTTAACACCTGTTGAATTCCGACAGAGGATGTAGACCTAAAATCTTATCATCCTGATGGGTAAAATATATTTTTTATTAAAAAATATTTCTAAATTAATGCATTTAAATGTTGTTTTGACAAATACTTTGATACCATTTGCAATATATGCATCCTTGTTATTAAACTGGTTACCAAAGAATTAATGCTTAACACCTGAATGCTTAACATTGTTAATGAATGCTTAACATTGTGTTAATGCTTAACACCTGCCTTTCATTTCATATATTTCACATGGGCTTTTTTGTATTGAAATGAATACATGCTTCCAACATGTATGAAAAATATGTAGCGAGAGAATTGAAATATATCTTATCTTAAGGATAGTTTTATATAAAAAACTTATCAGTATATGCTACCAGAGAAATTGTCTAGAATCTATAAAGTCACCTCAAATGTATTTTGGAAATGTGAACAAGAAGAAGTTTATCATGTTTGGTGCAGTTTTAAAAAACCATAAAGTTTTGGGTCTAAACTAATTCATAGGATTTTAAAGATTAATAAACAGTTGAAACTAGAGACTTTTCTTTTGGGACTGACAGAAACCATTGGAAAAGATCTGGAACTTTGCTTTTATGCATGTCAGTTGCAGTGAGATTATTAGATGCAGAAAAATGGAAAGTTTTGGTGGTACCCACCATGTAGAATGATTGGTGACAATGATAGAACTTGGTAAGATAGCCAAAGTGATTTCTTTAATTAGAAAAAAAAGGAAAATATCTACATTTACGGCTGTCTGGAAGCTCCTCCTAGACTTTTTGAGTGAAGCAGAAAAAGTGAATTTAGAAATATTCTTTGGATGAATAGACCAATAATATACCTGTATGGCTAGTTCTCTACACATGGTTCCCCCCCCCTGATAATTTTGAAAAGCTATGCCAGTGATGGTGAACCTTTTTCCCATCATGTGCCAAAAGCTTGGGGAGCATGGGGGAGAGGGTTGCCTGAGTGCCCACACCCATAATTCTATGTGTCCTGCCTTCCGTGTGCATGTGCATATGTTCCCCCTGCTTTGGCATGTGATGGCAGGTTGGTCCCGGTAGTGCCATTTTTCGCTCTCCGCTGGATCCAAGGCCTTTCTAGGAGTCTGGGGAGGGCAAAAACAAGCTTCCCCACCCCTCCGGAGGCCAAAAATGGCTCACTTCCTGACTTCCAGAAGGCCCATTTTTCACTCTCTGCTGGCTTCAGGGCCTCTCTAGGAGTCTGAGGAGGGAAAAATGGGCTTTTACCCCCCTGGGATGTTCTCCAGAGACCAAAATTGGCCTGTTTCCTGAGTTCCAGTGGAACTGGCATGCGTACTGGAGCCATGCTGGAGTGCCTACCAATATGTTTCCGTGTGCCACCTGTGCCACGCGTGCCATAGGTTCCCCATCACTGAGCTATGCTGTCTGTATAAATTTGCATTGTCTTTGGAATATCTTTCCAAAGAAAACTGTGAAAGCACACCTATATTAAATGCCCAGGGAGTCACATTAGCTGAAAAATATGAGACTGAAAAGGGAGATAGCAAAGGAATCAGGAGTTTATGCTTCAGCAGGAGAAAGGCCAGTCTAAGGAACTGGGAGAGAGGGCAACTGGGGCTTGGCAAGGCTTATGGGGTCATGGCAAACATCCCCAGAACCACATGGTATATAGGGCAACCAAAAGAGCATAAAAAGTGGGAGAAATAGGTGGGACAGGAACACCTGCAGTTTTAAGCACAGGTGAACTGAGAAGCACCAGAATTTTGATCCTATGATTGCAGAGGCACTGCAACAACTCTAACTTTGGTCATGGGTCATAAGCCCACTTTTTCAGCACTGTTGCAATTTCGAATGGTCACTGAACAAATTGTCATAAATCAAGAACTACCTGTAATATAAAGAATGTACAATGAGGTTTTTTTTTGAAATAGGAAAAAAGATTGAGGATTAAATTGGCAACAAACCTATGAAAGGACAGTGAAAGAGTGATAAAAATGAGGAATTCATTTAAAATGGAGCTGATGGGATAGTCATGCAAAATGATAGTGAGAAATTTAAAGAACAAATGGCAATATGAAGCAATGTATGAATAGGGGGGATAAGGCTGATATGCTGTATGTCTATGTCTATGCATGAATGTATGTATGTATGTGTGTGTGTGCACACACACACATTGGACTAATGAATTATTTCATGTAAACTAGATTTAGTTATATTTTCTTTTCATTTCTTATAGTTCAATTTCTTTGGTTTACTATTCTGTACTTTGCATAGTATTCACCCTGATGTGGATTAGCATGAAGGGCATTGTATGTTGTATATCTGAAAATTATCATTTCCAGTACTGAGCCCAAGGCACTTCACTAAATTTTCCTCTCTACTATGAGAAAATAAATTGATAAGCACTCTTTGAATACATATTTTAAGGCAACTATAGATCTTCTTAATAGATGCACCATATGGTCCAGATTTAGAGAGTTTTCTAATTAAACCATCTGTGGTACTTTAAGTACACAGTATTTCCCTCTATCTATTGACAAAGTTATGGAATTGAAAACAATTAACTAAAGTTTGTTTGACAAAATTTGTTTTTGGTAAATTTGTGTTGAGTTCTGTTAATCACTCTGTTGTCATCAAGGTTCTTCCAGATCAATCTCTTCATGAATTGCTCTATAATGTTCCTGCATAGATGCAAATATCTTTTTTTTATTATGCCTTTTTCCCTCTAATCATCTGGTATGGCACTTGTTTTCTAAAATAAATTTATTATAGCATAAATTTTTATAGAGTGCATTCCATTCCATCACATTAATCATCCGCAGTAAATATTACCACTGCATCTAGCAATATTATGACACTGGGGGATTCTATCTTTTTCAATCATTGCTCCAATGTGAAAGGCAAAGTAAATCCCTAATACTGTATGTCCTATCTCTGATAAGTTTGATTTTTTTGCTGTGGGATATATTTCCTATTAAATAAATGATAATTATTTTTTCTAATCACTTGGGACATGAGTTTGGACTGAACCATTTGCAGTACAGATTGGTATAGTTATATTCCATTTATTCAGAGCAAATATCACTTGTCAAGGATATGCATGCTTTTCTTGGCTGCATTCTCAGGATTAATATCAATCAAGATACCAAGAAACCAAGAATATACTTTCAAATATATTTCAATCTTAGGAATTTTCTAAAACAATTATGATACAATATTGGGAGAATAAATCCACAGTAGGTTGCTGACATGTGTTCATTCTAGGGCAATTCCTTGAGCAATGTATTTCTGAAATAAATTTCCAAATATTTTTTCTCTCTCTTTCTTTTATATAGTCCTTTTAAACCATATGTTTCATTTACATTGCTATTATAATAGTAAACTTGGCAACTGTTCTTTGCTATTGCCACATTATTACTATTTATAAAAGAAAAAATACCATATTTAGATTTTGGCAGGAGATCCACCAATGGAAAAGCAACCTGCCAGGAAAAAATGCATAAATTAGGTTTTAATTAGGTTTGAAAATACTACTGGTAACAGTTTCTCAAACTTCAGCCCATCTCTTCCCTCCCTACACCCAGAGACAAAAAATAAAATAAAATAAATCAAGGAACTAGATGAAATCCTCTTTCATAGCTCAAGACACAACCTGGGGAATATATTTTATTAATATATTATTACCTTGTTGCTATAATTTTATTTATTGCTTTAATAACAAAAAAATCCAGTCTGAGCAAGCAAACAATTTTAGCTTTTATCCCTTGAACTTTCAAATATATGGCCTGGGGCAAAATATTTCTTGGTGTAGCAAAATGCCATTAATTTGCTTCTGTTACTCTTAGCCAGCAGGTTTTGTCATCTGTAAGAAAAGAGGAAGTTAATCTCGTTTAAATGACAGAATCTCAAGATCATGGTAACAGCTGAAAAAGATGTGATGAAGGATCGCCCACACAGTACAACTTCAGATTAAACATCTTTGTTTACTGTTTTTCACTCCATCATTCTTATAACTATCGGGGTAGACAAAGGGGTAGGTGCACAAAAAGAAAAGAGAATGCCAAATCTGTCTTTTAAACAAGGGCAAGGGATTTTTTAAAAATAGAATAAAGTAGACTTTATTCCATTTTCTTTCAAATGCTTTATTTACCATGGAAAACATGCTTCAAGAAATCTGATTTTTCATATGATTAAACTCTCATTTAAGCCCTCTATCAAATGTTTTTTTTCAAAAAAAAAAAAAGACTGATTCACATTTGAGATGTTGCTCAATCCCCAAATGTTTGTTTAATTTCTGATGATGTAAACCTACTGCATTACATAGTGCTGTGGACAAAAGATACTTGTTCTTCCCAAGATCTCATCTGCAGATTTAAACTAATGATTTTTCAGTCAGCTTGGTCAGTCATTTACAATTGCTTATCAAGGGCAGCAAAATATTCTTCTTTTTTTCTCTTAAAATGTCCACAGATGTTTACTAACAAGAACAGGGAAATTTGGTTTGCATTCACTTTCCAGCTACTGTATTTGCCCTTCTACAGCAGCTTGGCTAAGATAAATAAATAAAATAAATCACTTAAATAAATAACTATTAGTTCCTTAATAAAATACTGAGGCAGTACTGAAGTATATTTGCAAAAATATTGCCAGTGTGTTTTCGGGTGTAATTCAAGATGTTGATTGTCACCTTTAAACTCAATGAATTTGGGCCAAAAGAACTATCTTCTCCCTAGTTGTTTTTACCTGTTCAGTGAGGTGAGGTAGTTTGGCCATGCTGCCTTGGCATCTCATCAGCCAAGGAATGTTGGCTGGCAGGAAACATTAGATGTGTCATTGCTCCTGCCTTCTGGAATATCCTACCTTCAGATAACCAGGATGACTCTGAATCTGTTGGGCTTTCATAAGGCCATAAAGCATTGATATTGTGCCTGAGTGAGGCCGCAAGGATTGGTCCATAGGCCAGAGATGACAAAGCAAAATCCATTTGAGTTCAAATCTTTATGTGTTTATGTCTACTAGACAGAATCTTGTCAAACTAAAGCTATAACTTTTTAATCTACCAGATTTATCCTGAGAGATTCTAGTCTTGAGCTGGATAGAAAAGAGGAAAGAGCTTCATGTAGCCACACCCTAGAATATGTCAGGATAAATCTGATAGGTTAAAAAGTTATAACTTTAATTTGGCAAGATTCTGTCTAATGGAAAGTTAAAAGGTAAATGTATCCCTCGCACATATGTGCTAGTCGTTTCTGACTCTAGGGGCTGGTGCTCATCTCTGTTTCAAAGCCGAAGAGACAGCACTGTCCAAAGACGTCTCCATGGTCATGTGGCTGGCATGACTAAAGCACAGAACGCTGTTACCTTCCCACCAAAGGCGGTCCCTATTTTTTCTACTTGCATTTTTACGTGCTTCAGAAACTGCTAGGTTGGAAGAAGCTGGGACCAGTAACAGGAGCTCACCCCATTACACAGCACTAGGGATTTGAACAGCTGAACTGCCAACCTTCCGATCAGCAAACTCATCTGCCTTACCCACTGAGCCACTGTGTCCCTTTTAATGGAAAGTTAGGTGTGACCAAAAATCCCCACTTCTATTCTACCGGGTGCACATTCCATCACATCAAATATGTTAAGGTCCTTGACTGTATTAATATCCATAATTACTTGATATCATATATATTTATTATATGTTGCTTTAATAGTTTTTATGCTTTATGATGTATGCTGCCCAGAGTTACTTGTTATAGATATCAAACAAACAAACAAATGTTCAAATAAACTGGCTTGTGTACAGAAGAGATTTACTAAGCAAAACTAATTCCTCATTCGGATGATCAGCTAATATAATTCAGAGTACTGAAAAAGTCACATACACTGTAAGGGAAAGGTATTATAATATTATGCAGTATAAATATATGCCTACTGGAAAATCCTACCTTTTAAAAAAAGTAGTGTCAACTTTAATCAAGTCCTACAGATATAACAAAACAGACACATATAAATTCAGATTCTGTATACTAAAAACCAATGCTTTTTGGACAAATATCTCAATTTAATTTTGTCCTACATGTAAAATATTTAGATATTTTTAATACAAGTTTAACAGTGAAATTTTTTATGAGTATTTAGTAAAAAAAATACCGAGTCAGGAACAGGAGTAAAAAAAAAGTCTGGAGTCAGGAACATTGTTTTCAACAAATAACATGCTCAATTTTTGATCTTCCAGGTGGTCTCTGTACAAGCAAAGAGGCTCATTTAACATCAGGGGCAAGAAACAACTTCTGCAGAAAATGGCACTCAGCTTGTCCTACTGCAATTTAAAATACTATAATATGACAGAAAAAAAATGAGGTTTTACAACATAGCTAGTAGAAATGACTGCAACCAGTACAGTCATGTTAATATGGTCTTGAACAATTCTTATTCATTTAAGGTGTCTTGGGACATTTCAGGTTTGCCAACAAAAATTATATTAACAATTTAGAAAATTTCCAAGCTATCACTAGAAGGTGAATAATTATATTTTAGTGTCTTTCCAAAAATATAGGTGTCCATCCATACGTGTGCAGGAAAGAACAATCCTGCAACCATTGTAGCCAATCTTTTCTAGAATGAAGTCTAATTTTTTTTGTTTTTAAAATGTCACATTTACTTTTCTCAGATTAATTTGGCTAAGCTAACTAGAGCACATTATCTGTGTATTGTCTAATGTCCATTATGTGGAGATTTAAAATCGAACAAATAAATTTATTCAAAACTGTTAATGCTTGTTTAGAAGTTCTGATAGGATGTAACCAATAGTGGGCGTGATGACCTAGCTTGATGCAGAAACAGGTAGACAATGCATCAAAGGAAAACAATATTTATTTCCAAACCCAAATGCTCATTAAAATATTTGTTCAGCAATGCTGACTTTTCCTCAGAAGCAAAACAAAGACACTCCAAGATTAGGCACAGAGTCTGACTGCAGTCCAAAATACTCACAATTAGGAAGTGATATGCTGTCCAGGCTTGATGAGATATCTCACAACAGATATCCAGAATGTTGGAGGCTACACTGAAAATCACCCTTTCACTCCAGCAATTAGTTCTATAAAACTGGCTAGTTTTAAAGCCTCCAGATCAGCTGCATCCCATTCCTCACTTCCTCCCGAGTAGACCTTTTTCCAAAGCTCTCTTGTTCTGCCCCCAGCCCACTTGGTCCAGCTTGGGCCTGCTCTTCCCCATCCCTGTCCGCAGCTCAGCCTCCTTGGAACTGCTCTCAGTCAGCTGTTCCTCCTCATCCTCCAAATTGGACACTGACATAGGCATGACAGTGAGTGAATAATAATGATAATTATGATGATGATGATGATGATGATGATGATGATGATGATTATGATGATGATGATAATAATAATAA
>JANHFP010005833.1:34737-46919 GCA_032468135.1 Calamaria suluensis | reverse complement strand
CGAACTGAACAAGAAATTGGACCCAGTGCTCTAAATGACATCATTCAATTGTCTGATTCTACGTGGGAAAAACTGGGTCTCTGTGGCCTAGAGGTGGATCTCTTGTTGCAAAATCAGGAGGTTGTGAGTTCGATCCTAGGTAGAGGACAGATGTAGGGTCTCTTGCTTGGGCAGGGGGTTGGTCTAGATGACCTGCAAGGTCCCTCCCAACTCTGCTACTCTGTTAACTGCAGAGTCAGAAGAGGAGTACAATGCACAGAAAGTAACTGGATCAATCAGTTTTCATAACTGATTGTGTCCAATCTTTAAAAATTACATATAAAAATATTCTGGAATGTTTGGATGGATTACTGCTTGTTGTGTTGATCAATGTGTATTTTATACAGGAACAAAATGTAATAAATAATAAATGATGCCTCTCTAAAATTGCAAACCTTTTCATTTTTCTTCCTTTTGCATAAAATCAATGTTAATGACAACTATTCTAATCTTCATTATAAACTCATTCAGAATGCTAAAGCTGTAATCTTAAATACAGGGTGGTGTTTTTTTTAGTGAGGATGAAGAAGATGAAATATTTAAAAAGTCTTGAATGCACTGTCAGCATGAAGCCTTCTTTAAATCCATTGAAGTCAAGATTGGAAAAGGATGAGAAACTTGTTCAGTTTGTATTTTTATGTAAATTTATCCATTTGCATTCTCTGAACATATGCAGGAGCTGGAACACACAAGAATATAAAAATCTGCACTTTTCTGTGATGTAATTTTCAACTTAAATTAGACAACAATGACTGAATTACTGATGTGCATAAAATGCATTATAGAAGAGGGAACGTGGCTGGGCAAAAAGTATATGCTAGCAAAATTGCATGCAGCGTGAAAACCTTGCACAAAAGATAAATATAAAGATACTCTTGAAAGTATCACAGAAATGGACTGAATCAAATTGAGACAGACACAGAGAGAGACACACAGAGAGACATAGAGAGAGAGACACACAGAGAGAACAAGATTTGCCCATTCCTTGAAATAGCCTTCTACAATATGTTGTGTTTCCAATGCACTGGGACAAAAACTTGAATGGCACACAAAACCAGGATTGAGTAGCTAAAATATCTTTGAAGAAGGCAATGTCAAATCACAAGAGGTTGAGCTTGTCTTGAAGGAGACTGTATTTTTACCCCAACTAGTGCTGTTTACAAATTACAAATAAGAAAGAGTCAAATTTATATGTGTACACTGGCCTTCTTACATTTAATGCTTCTTTTTTCTGAATGAGACATGAACAATATAAAAACAGCACCTGAATCCCCTAGTATCTCAAATGCCTTGTAATAGGCTAGAGAAAGGACTAGTGATGCTGATAGGTTATTTTTAAAGAAAAACATATAGATGGATAGGCACGCCAGTGCTTCAAACCAGCAAAAAAAGTCTATAATAGCACTCAATTAGTTGACATATTAGAGACATCAATTAAAGCTCCCAAAGTTGGACAGCTCCAATTAGAGAGAGAGAGAAAATTGTATTTGTCTTTATGTAGGCCATCTGTCTTTAGCTTAAGTGGTAGCATCAGAGAATTGGGAGCATACAGCTTTACACATATACAGTATATCAGAAGAGAGTAGGTTATTTGAATGAATACTATGTGAAAATATGAAGATACATTCCTATGCAGAGGGGAAGGTGCTATGTTAAATATATATATATATATTTATTGTTTTTGCTCTATCTTCTATAAATGACATATTGTCATCCTTGGTGACACAGTGACTAGAATGCAGTATTGAATGCAGGCTAATTCTGCCAATTGCCAGCAGTTCAATCCTGATGAGGGTCAAGGTTGACTCAGCCTTCATTCCTTCTCAGGTCAGTATAATAAAGACCCAGATTGTTGGGGATAATCAGTGGTGGGTTTCAATTTTTTTTAACTACCAGCATTGTGGTCATGGTTTGGTGGGTGTGGCAGGGGAAGGATACTGCAAAATTTCCATTCTCACCACACTCCAGGGGAAGGTTACTGCAAAATCCCTATTTCCTCCCAATCAGCTGGAACTCAGGAGGCAGAGATTAGATGGGGACAGGGCCAGTCAGAGGTGGTATTTACCATCTCTAAACTGCTCAAAATTGAACTGGTCAGAACCTGCTGAAATCCACCTCTATTGGGGACAATGTGCTGACTCTGTAAACCATTTCGAGAGAGCTGTAAAGCACTGTGAAGAAGTATATATGTAAGTGCTATTGCTGTTCTGCATTATGTTAAAAAACTGCTGATATGATTGCAGTTGAAAAGTTATGCAACACATAGAACAGGTATAGTCATGGGGCAAAGATGGAGTCACTGAAGGTAGGTGTTAGATTGGGTGAACAAGAAGGAAGTGGAGACACGATCCAACAGAACAGCTCTTTTATTAAACCTTAGTTTAATATATAAACCTTGGTGGAGGGAGGGGACCAGTGACTGCTCCCATTTCCTGAGCAACTTGTCTCGGCCCTGTTGCAGTTGGAAGGTTACAGCGGCCCAGAGATTGTCCTCTCTGGACCGCTGGGCCAATGTGAGAGGAGCCTTAATTAGTCACTGAGCCCTACAGCAGCCACGGCAGCATCTTCTGGGGAAAGCTTAGGGCGGAGGCAGGGAAGGGAGCAGGGACCCTCCCGGCCACTGTTCCCTTCAAGCTTTAACGGGGCTGAAACAACTTACTCGGGAACTGGGAGCGGTAGGGAAGCAAGAAGAGGAGGAGAGAGCAGAGATGCAGCGGTGGTGGCCACTGCTCCTCAGCCCACTTCTTTGCTGCTTCCCTTTCTTTAGCTGAGCCTCCGCCTGTACCGGCTCGCACTGGGCGGAGGGAGAGAGGACGATCTCTGGGATCTTCCTACTTCAATTACTCCGTGCCACATCTCTTGTCTTTGGCCGCATGGAGGCTGCCACGGGAAACTGAGTGGGTGGTGAGGAGAGCGGGTGGGCATGGCTTCCCCTTCCCACCGTTGTGCACCATTGGCAGTCTCTGGCTTGGGGGAAGAGGTGTTGCCAGCCAGCCGGCATAGCTAAGCAGCGAAGTCAGCCTTCGCGAGTCAGCTGTCGCCCCAAGCAGCTTCAGCACCTCCTCCTCCTCCTTCCTTCCGCTCAGTGGAAAAAAGCGGGACTTTTTTAAACTGATGTGGGACAATTGGCTAAAAGGCGGGACTATCCCACCAAAAGTGGGACATCTGGTCACCTTAAGCTTAATCCTTGTAATACTACACCAAATTGATGCTCATAAGTGATCCATAAGAAACTTATTGGTCTCTGTAGGTGCTGGAGAAATGGACCCCCAGGAGGAAAGTCATTATCTGCTGATTTGATCTTAATCATCCAGCCCCCAAATTGTTTTAAATGTGGTTTTCCACTTCAAAATACAACAGAATATAATACAGTTAAAAACTGTTACAATGGATTAGTGAAATAATTAAAGCAAGAGAGTCATAAACAATTGGGTCAGTCCTAAACTAACTTCATCCCTGTGTGGGATGTTAAAAATAGATAAAAGAGATTGTAGGTAAAAGAAACAGAAATATTTGTTGCTCTCCTAAAACTCACAATATACCAAGGAAATTTATTTGGGGACAAATGATGCAATCTGAAAGTCTAAAATGTAAAGAACAGCTTTGGGTTATCTATCAAGTTCATTTTTGAAGGGGATAGATTGCATAAAAACATGTCTGCTATTGTATGTATTGTATGAGTAGATTCATACTTTAGACATTTTTTAATTTTTTTAAATAACCTAAATATAAGACACTCAAGACTTTATAAGCATAATGACTAGCTCTTTACTCTTTAAGCAGAAACACACACACACACACATATAGGAAACAGTGCTAACAGAATAGAAATGAAATCCCTCTGCTTGGTGCATTTTCTACTAACTGGGTGTGGGGGCTGGCATTCAAGGAAATCTTTGGTGTTACTCTTAAAAACGGAAATTAAAGTAATCCTCTTCCAGCATTGCTTTTGAGTATTTACCTACTGGAGTTGGATATGCTATTTTATTTTATTTTCCAGTTGAAATTAGTCATGTTATTCCTTTTATGCCATTATATGCTATGCTTAATTTGTTTTTGTCTCTTGTAAACTATTCATAATTATATGTGATTCTACAAGATTAAAAAAAAACAATTATTATAATAGCAACAACAAAAGCAAAATAATCCTCTTGTCCTGTTTGGATGAGAGTAGAAAATGAGTGACACTAGAATAAGGTCTGCATCATCTAGCAATGGATTCAGCTGGATCTTAAGCAGTCTTCAATTCAAACATTATTTCTAAAGCAAAACTCTAAAGCAGTGGTCCCCAGCCATCCATTCTGCAGACATGTGGTGGTAGTGGCAGGTGGGGGAGAGAGAGGGAGATGGTATTAAATGCCAATGCATTTTTGTGAGGTCTCCTACCACTTGAGTAGCTCAGTTCCCAATGAGCCATGGCCCTATAATTGGAACCCCTGTTCTAGAGCTTGAAGCTCAGATCAACTCTCATAGTTCCTTTTTTTATCTGAATTATATCTAGTCAGTATATAGCATGTATTGCAAGCCTACTAGCTTACATTTAGATAGAATGTTATTACCTTCGATATTAGAAAGAGAAGGAAATAAATAAAAGGTTTTCATTTGAAGGCAGGATGAATTAAAGAAGAAGGAGAAGCACTCCACTTAAAAGGCTATGTATTTTAATCAATTTTTCCCTAAGCCATCGTTTCCCAAACAATTAAGTGTACTGCCTTGGGTTGGTGCAGACAGTCTATACCTTTTTATGATGAATCCACCTTTCTCTAAATATTGCTGTCAATAACATGATAATGTGCAAGGAGGCATGATCTTTCATTTTTCATTTTTAGGTCTTTATAGTTTTATTGCGTTGTTTTTTTAAAATTTATTTTTATTGCACTTTTTCTCTTTACATATCTCTGTTACATATTTAACAGATCTGTGACATTATTCATACAACTAGAATCAATATCCAATAGATTGGATACATTCTAAACATTCTATTCCTTTAGGTACATTTCCATTCCTTATTTCTATTATCTATCCATTCATACCATTTCCCCATACTGCATAATATTAGAAGTCATCCTTTCCCTTTAACTGTGAGTTTGTCCATTTCCGGGCAATCAAATATTTTTTGAATTACTAATCCCTCTGGCTGTATACTAGCTTTCTTCTGCTATTGTGCAAAAGCCATCCTTGTTGCTGTTAATACATGTAACATCAAATATTTTATCTTTCTATTATATTGTACCTTAAATATCCCCAGGAGATAATTGCATTGTTTTATTATTTATTTATTATTTATTTATTGCATTAATAAAGTTTAATTGCATTGCTTGTTGATTTCAATGTTTGGATTTTTAGAGAAGGTGTGTACATTACGATTTCACTAAAAGAGATGTGATGACAAAAGTTTTAAGAAACCATGCCCTAAATTATTGTTGCTAAATTATTAGCAAGGTCCTCAGCAGTCTTCCTGCTTGTGGAAGTACCTTCAGAAAATGCCTTATCAAATCTTATTTTGTGAAGTATTACACCAAAATAAGAACTGGTGATGATGAAGTGCCCCTAACAATATAGTGGGACTCTAACCTAGCTTTCAGGAGATTTTGATCTGAATGCCAAATCTACACTTTTGAAATATCTGAAGCAATAAAAGGAGATCCAAGGAATGCCAACTGATATGCTAAGTTTCAGTTTTATTTATTTTTTATTGAAAGACTACACTTTCTTTTTATCAATAGATGGTGCTCAAAGCATAGAAGTAAAATAATATAATTAAAATGTTAATTAAAAATTTCATTAAAATTCATTAATGAAAATCCATTTTAATGCCCATATGAATAAAACTCCTATTTGCTGACATTATCATAAAAAAGGAGGATGCTTGATTTCCTTTGGTACGTTGACATTTCCATTCAATCCACCAATGTACTTAAGATCCCTAGCTGTACATCTCCAACTCTGCATGTAGAATTAATGCTATGGAAGTGCTCACCCAATATTTGCAGGCAATGAAGGTCTGGATGGAGAACAAGAAGTCACAACCATACAAAGAATGAGTACCCTTGATGTATATGCTCCCTAATTCCACAGCCATTCCACCAATAGTTTTAAATGGAGTGGCACTCCTCAGATACAACAGTGCAGACTGTTTTTTCTGGACCTACAACTCAGAAGTTGAAGTCATGACTTGGAAGATCTTCCCATCAATCCATTTTGTGTAATAGGCCAATTCCTGTTATAGGGGGTTCCTTCTATCCTACTTAGTCCTAATTAGTCACATACTGTCTGGATTAATACAACACACTGTATGGTACATGTATTCAGATACTTCAAATGGTCAAGTTTAAGATGACAAATCGGGTGAAATCCAGCAACATCTGACATTCATTCATTCATTCATTCATTCATTCATTCATTCATTCATTCATTCATTCATTCATTCATTCATTGTTTACTTGTTTATTTATTTATTTATCTATCTATCTATCAACAAGTACAAGGAAACAGAATCAGTATAAACGTAAGCATGGACACATGAGAAATGGTACAAATAAATGGATATAAATAAGCAAAACATAACTATGAGTACATAAAATGAGTACATATAAATGGGGACAGGTGGACAGGGACAGTCCAGACATAAGCATGCTGCTGCGCTCATGAACACCCCTTTAGGGACCTCTTAAGAAATGTGCAAGGTCCACAGTAGACAATTTAAGATAAAAGGTTTTGGGGGTAGAGGAACTAACAACACGATCAGGTACAGTGTTCCAGACATTTACTACTCTATTGCTGAAGTCATATTTTCTACAATCAAGATTAGAGCGGATTACATTTAATTTGTATCTATTGATAGCCCTTGTGTTACTGCAGTTGATGTTAAAGTAGCCATTAACAGGTGAGACATTATGATAGATACTCTTGTGTAGTAAACTTAGGTCCTAACATAAACAGTGTAGTTCAAGATTATCCTGGCCTAAAATTCCAAACCTGGTGGCACAAGGAATTTTATTGTGAGCAGAGGAGTTGAGTACTCTTCTTGTGAAATACCTCTGGACCCTCTCTAATGTATTTACAATGCTCAAATCCTATCTGTTTTGTAGTAGGTACCTAATTGTGTATCGAATAAAAAAGATTAGGTGGCTCAGATAAGATACTGAGCTTGTCAATCAGAAAGGTTGGTAGTTCGGTGGTTCAAATCCCTAGTCCAGGTCTTCTGCATGAGCAGCGGCTTAGTCTAGATGACCTCCAAGGTCCCTTACAACTGTGTTACTGTTACCTTATCTACAAGTATATTTCTAAAGTTTTTTCAATGCTCCTTTAGATATTGAATGCAATTTTTAAATTGCTGTTAGAAAACTAGTTTTTGTTTCTTGGTTATTATGGTTCAAAATTATTTCACAGAGTCAATAGATATAATTGGTATAAATAATGAATTATTAATAATAATAATAGAAAGAAGTTTTCGTCAAAGAAAAGGCAAGACTTTACAGTTAACTGAATGGAATCTTGAATTCTGATAGCCTGAGCTGTAAAGTTAATGCAGATCATTCCTAGCTGTCCCCTCATGGTGAGATGTTTGAAAACATTGCTTTCTTTTTTTTAGTCTCTTCTCTTGCGAAATCCAGAGAGCTAGATGATGCAGCATCATTGCAATTCTCCATGCATCTGTAACAGTACAAATGCTTTAGAGATAAACTGATTAATTTTTAACTGTGACTTCACCCTTGGCAATTCCAAGCCTTCCAAAAAGTTTTTGAAATATAATTTAAATAAAGAAGAAGTAGGGGTATTTGTAATAATCACTCGCTGGCTAATTATAGGGCACTAAGTGAACCAATGTAGTGCAGTAGTAGTTAAAGTGCTGAATTTGGTTCACGTCCTCAATCAATATTCATTCAGTGAGATTTAGAGGCCAACTCTCAGCAAGTCTGGGAAGCTTACATTTATTGACAATAGAAACAGTAAAATAAGCCAAAGGAAAAAAAGGCCTGGACATCTAGAACAATTGAATGCATCGAAAGAAAAGCAACAGAGGCTTGACAGTTACCTTAAGCCCAGCCTGGGAGTAAAGATAAGTTTTCAAAAATTTGCAGAACACTTGAAGAATGAAGACTTTATGGATCTGCAGGAAGATGCTATTCCAGAGGGCAAGCACTGTGACAGAGAATGAATGTCTCCCTGGTTCTGATAGATGACACTGTTTCATAGAAAAGCACAATAATTCTGCCAGATCTTACTGAGTTGGCAAAACTATGGGAGGTAGGTGGCCTGAAAAATAACAAGATCCTATGCATAATCAGCACCTGGCAGCCAATTGATGCAACTCATAAACCAACACATTGATATAATGTGGTGCATTCTTTATCCTCTTCACCATTGCATTCTGGACCAGCTGCAGCTTCTGAGTGGACTTCAAGAGCAGCTCCATGTAGAAAGCATTCTTGTAGTCTGTTGTGATCATGAACTTCCCTTTGGGAATTTGGGCCAGCCGTTCTCTTTCAGTTTAATATAGTCCACAGTATTGTTATTGTAGGGATAAAATAATGGGACACACTGTTTCCTCCAAAGTAATATATTTTGATTGCTTAAAAGTCAGCTAAAAGTGCAACAAATATATAATTTATACTAGATTCTAACATCCTGTATATGGTTGCACTCAGCATTATAATTAATCCCTATCTCTGAATTATGTGATTCCTTCTGTAAAGGGGAGTAAGAGGGGGATAGAGCAGCATGTTCCTTCGGAAATTTAAAAATATGTGGGATTTACAGCTGGTATATTAGATTTTCAATGATATGTAATCCAGCCTGATATAATTTTGTTTCATTTATTTGCAGACATGGGATTGTACTTTGCTTTATCCATAAAGAGGTTTATAATGAATGAAAAAGTAATAGCCAATTATATCCAATAAAATAACAAAGTAGCGGAAACACAGTAGGGCTATTTCATGGAAGTAGTTTCCTGCTATATAGTCTTTTCAAAGGTTTAGCAGAAGAAAAAAGGGAAAGAGAAACAAAAAAAAGTCAGCCTTTGAAAAGGATTTAATAATGTTAACTATGAGCATGCTCCCTTAGACAAGGTATCTCAGATCAGCAGGACAATTTCCAGGGTTTTTGGGTTCAGAATACCTAATCCACCAAAGAGTGTATATTTTCAGAGTTAAAGCAAAAAGTAAGAATAAAGAAAGGCAATCTGAGATATTTTTGCTACAAATGATTTAGAGCTTCAATGAGAGATATTCTCAAGAAAACCATGCACACCTTACAGCCTTACTTGCCAGTACATATAGATTCCATCATCTGAAAGCTTATGACTGATTCATGTTTGTGGAAAATGCAATGAAAAAAAAATGTAGAAGCACACATTAAAAAAGGAAGTCTGTTATATTATTCTTAAAACATCAGACATATTATTAACTTATTCACCCTGATTATTTATATATGTTCAACATAATTATCCATTTATAGGAAGTATTGCAGATTTTGCAGGAATTTATTTAAAGCAGGAGTCCTCAGCCCCTGGGCTATGGACTAGTACTGGTTCATGGCTGTTAGAAAATGGGCCTTTACAACTAGAGGTGAGTGGCAGGTAAGTGAGTGAAGCTTCATCTGTATTTGAAACTGCTTCCCAGTGCAAGTATCATCACTTCAGGTCTACCTTGTTTTATTGTTTTTATTTATTTTTATTTTTGTTTATTTTTTACACTGACGATGGCATTTAATTTCATAAAACAAGGTGCAATGACACTAAACTAAACTAAACTAAACTAAACTAAACTAAACTAAACTAACTAAACAACCCTACTGTAAACTCTGTGTGTGAGGGATCTAAGGTGCACTCCCCTCCTCTCCTGTGGAAAAATTGTGTTCCACAAACTGTTCTCTGGTGCCAAAAATGTTGGCACCTGACTTAAAGCATATCTTATGTTTAGGTGTAATAGTTTAAAGCCACCCTTAGTTCAGTGGAAGCGATTGGTTTAATTATAGCACTGGCAGCTTGACTTGTCTATTCTGAAATGTTTCTGCATGTACAGTAGTTACGAGTGAGTCTCCTACTCTGAGATTACCTTACTTAAAATGAGAAAGTTATTTAGGGTCCAGAGAGCATATTCATCTACTTATGTCCCCCCTGTGCCTTTGAGGAGGAGGAGAAGTGATGATGAGAATAATGTAATTTTGTGGTGCTTGAAACTCCTAAAATATTTAAATGCCAGTTCAGCTACTGTATCAAATGGTAGTTAAGACCTATGCAGTCGCTTGGGGGACACAAATGGGAATTATACTGTAGATTGTTTTGTCAGCCTTCATTTCTGTAAGAATAGTGGCACATGAAAAGGACCAGCTTGGATTAGACAAAACCTCTATTTGTCCCAACATTCCACTCCCATGAAGGCTGACTAGAGGCATGCCAGCACAGTGTAAGTACAAAAGCAGGCTTGTAGTTGGATTTTTCCATCAACTTACTTTATTGAAATGTGTTCTCTCTACTTGGTTTTTGATTTTCAGATTAATAAATTAATATGTACTTGTTGCAGAGTAGCCTTTTAAGCCACAGGGACGCATATCATTGTGGCTTGCCAGAAGGTTGTCATCTGGAGAGATTTTATTGTAACATTGTTAAAATACACATGAACACCATATATAATTTCATGCAGTGATGGGTTGCTCCAGGTTCGCGCGATCTGGTAGCGATCACCAGATGATGTCATCGAAACAGTTCTCACCATCCAGGAGCTTGGCCTTCCCACCCACCCTGGCTCAATTTAGTACCTTTGTTTTTCCATTTTTTGCCATCTGAATCAGCTGATTGCCATCTTCGCCACTCCTAAATTATTCTGAGCATGCACAGAGCGCACATATGGCATGTGTGCTACTGTGCATGCTCTACTGCACATGTGCAGAGCATACACACTATGTGTGCACATGCAGTGATTGTGCAATGACAGAACCAGTAGTAAAGGTAACTAGAACCTACCCTTGATTTGGTGTGTTTGTAGCAGGGCACTTCAGCAAGAACCACTGATTATAACTGAGTGGTCATTTACAGAGTTTACTGAATGCAAGACATAGAATCTGATATGAGGTATATAGCAAGGTTCCAGATATAGCCAGCTTTGAGTCATCAAATCCAAGCCATATTTTTTATTTTTATTTAATTATATTTCTATACCGCCCCTCTCCTTGCAGACTCGGGGCGGTGTACAGCCATTTCATTTAAAACAGAATAGTAAATATACAATTAAAATAGAATTAAATTCATCAAATATGGCTTACAAAAAATTTAAAATTTAAGATTAAGATTAAAATTTATATCGGCATAACTATGACATTTATAAATTATAACCTAATAAAAGCATCAAGTTCCGTTAGCACAGCTAACATAGTAACTAAAAGCTACTACTTCCTGATCTAAAAGCTTGAACAAAAAAAGAAGAAATAATTGCTGTCACACTCTGTACATTTGGACAAAGTCATTTCAGATTTTAGGAGCCGTGACTGGAAATACCTGACTTCCAAGTCATCCCCAAATGAGATGGAGCAACTAAAGGTGGATTTATCATGTTGACTATGAAGGAGATCATGTCTGCACCCTGTGGGTATGTGTGCCTAAACAGTACTTTGAAGTTTAAAAACCACAATCCATCAAAATGTCAGTGGTGGAGGAAGAAAATATATATGTTTCTGTGTGACATCTACAATGTGCCAAATTTGGAGATGAGTGTAGCTCAGAGCAGGTTGTCCAATAGAACTGATATTGCTGCCGAAAAGACTGTGTGGCAGCCTATAGGAGTAAGCAATCATTTCTCTTATCAACAGAAGTTCTTGAAAATATTCTTCAAACTGCTTTTATCCCAAGTTTTTAGGACTTTATTCATCAATATTAACACTTTGAACCTGGCTTGATAGCAGACTTGAAGCCTGGGCTCATTTTATTATGTTAAATCGATCTGGGTTGTCTTGAACTGTTTTGTACATTCATTAATTGGTGCCAAAGGATTGCAGTGTTTAGAAAAACTATACATGAATTGAGAGCTTTTCTTTTATTGTGCCCTTAAAAGCTGCTTGGTTTGCCATTGCCTGTAATACACCTAGCTTCTGATTCGGTTACTCTCTATTCCTAATTACACCAAATTCTATCTCTGCAGTTT